>CM047905.1:21364540-21436279 GCA_026229545.1 Pistacia atlantica
ATATGTGAGAGGGCACATGCAGAATCTCCTCTTCAAATCTCAAGAGAAGCCTAACACTATCCTGGTTTCGATCCTAACAATTTTCTGTGCCGATGTTTGCTCAATGTTCCCCACCACCACAGCTCACCGCACTTGCGTATCCTTAATTCAATCTCTTAAAACCACAATATCATTACGCCATATATGAGGAAGACATTAAACTATGGAATTAAACATTTGGTGCACGAGTGCACGAAATTTGTTGTTACAGTACCTGTGTGGCAGACAACAACATGGGAGATTGGAGACAATCCCAGAAGCCACTCGTGCAACAAATTTAATACAGGTATAAATCCATTTCAATAATATTCCATTGATCGAAACATGACTGAGAGAGAGATGCTACATATTCGGGCAATATTGCAGAAGCCCTCGTGCAGTTTATATTTTAAGCTACATAGCTGTGTTAATATATGGTTAATGTCTCCCTGCAACCAGGTTTCCCAACTCATTTCCAAAATATTTTTCATTTATAAGATCAAAAGAAATCTTCATACAGTCTAATAACCCTATTATTTTATTATCAAGTTGTTTATAAAAACTGCTGTGCATGGGTGGCGTTGACATGGATTCATATAATTTCCTGTATCCTTCAGAAAAAACGTTGGCATGGAGTCCAGGAAGTACCAGGACTGTGGATTAAAGTGTCAGAATTCAGAAGATGAGGACTTAGTTGATTTTTAGCTAAGTAACAACAAAACACAGTCGTTTTGTTTCTCTCTTAAACAAAACACGTGAGCTTTCTTCTCCACTCCGCTTTCCCCTTTTTCTCTTTACTTCATTCAGCTGCTATCGTTACTTATAAGTAGCTGCAAGCTCTCATTGTAATC
The DNA here is from genome assembly GCA_026229545.1 of Pistacia atlantica. Lineage (NCBI taxonomy): Eukaryota > Viridiplantae > Streptophyta > Magnoliopsida > Sapindales > Anacardiaceae > Pistacia > Pistacia atlantica. The sequence continues at coordinate 21,365,410 of CM047905.1, forward strand.
ATTCACTCAATTTACTCAATTGAATATAGTAATTGAAGCAACATTTGTTTCTCTTTTTCTTTCAATTTACAAATCTCTCATGGTATCAGAGCCAAAGACTAACGTCAATGGCAAAGATCTCAGACACTAATCACTCTGAAACTAGCTTCGAAAGGATGATTCCACGGCGCTTCAAGCTCAGTTAGCTCAGCTTTTCCAACAAGTCTTCAGGTCGTTACTCCAAAGTTGACTAGAGACAACTATCGCGACAACTATCGCTTCTGGAAATCGCAAGTGCTCTCAGCTGTGGGAGCTCATGAACTTGAGGATCATCTCACAGGTTTTGTATCCTGTCCTGAGCCTTTAATTACTGTTGATAATGACATATCGCATGAATCAGGAGAAGTTAGGTCAAAAGAAAAATTGATTGAAAAAATTAATCCTGCCTATATTTCTTGGAAAAGGACTGATAAGTTCTTAGTCACATGGCTATTAGCATCAATATCTGAGTGTATGTTTGCCTCAGTTTCCAAATGTCAATCATCTACAGCAATTTGGCTAACCCTAGAAAGTGAGTTCGTTAATGATTCTAAGTCTAGAGCTCTTCAGTTGAAAACCTTACTTCAAACTACTCAGAAAGGTCACCTGAACATTAGTGATTATGTCAAAAAGATGAAAGAGATAGCCGAAAGTTTGTCAGCTAGTGGGCAAGTAATTTCTGATGAGGATTTATTACAGTTTATACTAGATGGACTAGGTCCAGAATTTGATGCTGTAATTGTCAATCTCACATCAAGAATAGAGTCTAAGTTTGATTCAGTGACTTTACAAGAAGCTCAATACTTGCTTCAAAAGTATGAGATGAGGATTGAAAGATTTAATTCAAGTGAGTTTCTTAACGGTTCTGTTAATAGTTCTGTTAATATGGCTACTATTAGCAATCCAGGAATTCATTCATCAGCTGTCAATGTTTTACCTACATCAACACCAACAGCAATGCTTTCCAACCAACCTACTGGTGCTTTCAATTTATCACCAGTATTTACCTCCAATCCTACTGCTCCACACACCACCAATCCCCATATTAGATATCAATATCCTACCCCTGTCAATTACCAACACCTGAATGTGCCTTTGATAAGTGAACAGTATAATTCCTCAGCCAACATTGGACAGTATGGAGTCCCTTTTACCACCTATAGGTCACCTGGTTTTATTCCTTATGACCTGGTTTTATTCCTTATGGACGAGGTAAAGGTAGAGGAAATCCTAAAGGAAAACCTATATGCCAAGTCTGTAACAAAATGGGGCACACTGCTGTGCAATGTTATCACAGGTACAACTCCATGTATAATGGTATACCTCCACCCTTTGAAGGTCAAAAACCTGGTGGTTATCAACATACACAGCAACAACAACAATCCACAATGAATCACAGTCAGCTTGTACCAAACCTTCACCTACAACATCACAATCAGCCTGTGTCAAACCTTCCCCTACAACAGCAGCCCCTACCAAACACTACTCATTCACACTCAGCCTATACACTACCTAGTCAACAAACATCTAACACTATACCAAGTCAAGCATATTTTCTTTGCTCCCCCAATCTTTTCCCAATCCTACCCTTCCGCTCATATCTCATCAACACCAATTCAGGATCCAACCTTGGTACATGGATTATGGAGCAACCGATCATGTCACCTCTGATTTGAATCAATTGAGTGCAAGTAGACACTATGATGGTCCTAAACAACTTCAGGTTGGCAGTGGTGAGTTTCTCAATATATCTCATGTAGGTTTTTCACTATTGCCTAGTTCTTTACAATCTAAATCCTTATATTTGAAGAATGTTCTTTGTGTTCCTCGTATAACCAAGAATTTAATTAGCATTTCAAAATTTACTAAGGATAATAATGTTGTGGTTGAATTTTCTGCTACTTGTTGTGTGGTTAAGGACAATGCTACCCAAAAGATACTGCTGCAGGGAGATCTTAAGGCTGGATTGTATCAGTTGAACCTGTCAACCTTTCATTTACAATCCAAGTCTGCTAACACTTCATTAGCCTCTGATAGTTCATTCACAAAACAGTGTCATTTAGGCAAATCAGCATTTACTAGGACTCCTATTGAGAATAATAGTGTTCCTTCTACATCTAGGTGTGCTAAAAATACACATTCTAGTCAGTCCATACTTTCCTCATGCAATAAAGTTGATAATTCTACATTTCCTTCATGTAATAAGAACAGTGATGAGCATCCTATTGAATTAGTTTCTGATAGTTGTAAAGATTTGCCTCGTAATAATAAAACAGATTTAATTTTCATTGAGCCTACTATGTTGAATTTACTTTCCACTGGTAATTCTAGTTCTGTGAATATGCATTCTAAATCTGATTCTATTACTAAGTATGCTACTGCAAATATGCATGATGTTTCCTCTGATTGCTGTTCTGATATTGACAAAACAGACACTGATTTTATATCTGAAACTATGTCTGATAATATGTGTTCTGTTCTTGATAAGCACTCTAATTATTTGATACAACTGGTTGTGCACATAACAGCCACTAGGATTGCTGATGACACCTTTGTTTCTAGGACTGCTAATGACAACACTTTTGCTTCAACATGGCATAAACGATTAGGTCATCCTCATAATGAGGTATTTAAGAAAATTATGACCACTTTGCCTAAAGCTAATTCATCAATACCAACACCAACATTTTGTGATGCTTGTCAATTAGGAAAGATGCATAGAAACAACTTTCCCATTTCTCACTCAAGAGCCACCTTACCTTTAGAATTAGTCCATAGTGATGTTTGGGGGACCCGCCCTCAAGTTTCTTTTGAAGGTTTTCGGTATTATGTCCAATTTATTGATGACTACGAGATTCACTTGGTTATTTCCTTTAAGAACCAAGAGTGAAGTTAGGTCCGTTTTCATTAGGTTTCATCACTTAGTTGAAAGGCAATTCACTTAAAGCTTAAGTGTTTACAATCGGATCAAGGGGTGAATATAAGGGTCTAATTTCTTACCTCACCAGGTCTTTGGAATTCAGGTTTAGGCACTCGTGCTTATGTTCACCAACAAAATGGTAGGAGTGAGAAAACATAGACATGTAGTTGAAACTGGTTTGACCCTACTTGCACATGCCTCATGCCTTTCTGCTTTGGTTTTGGTGGAATGCTTTTGATACGAAGGTATTTTTTGATTAACAGGGATGCCTTCTTGCTTCTTAATTTCATTTCACCCTATCAAATTCTGTTTCATAGTCTTCCTCTCTATTCAACTTTGAAAGTGTTTGGACGCATCTGTTATCCATATCTTAGAGATTATAATCAACATAAGTTTAGTTTTCACTCTAAAAAATGTGTTTTCATAGGCTATAGTTTAGTTCACAAAGGTTTTAAATGTTTAAGTTCAACAGGCAAAATTTACATAACTCCTAATGTTAAATTCCATGAGTTAGAATTCCCTTTTGCTCATCAGTTTAGTGTCTCTAGTTCTACTCAAACAAATCCAGACTTCTTACATCTACCAACCTCACTAGGAGTTTTCCCTTTGTGTCTGTCAAATCATCAAGGTCTTCTGATACAAATCCTGCTGATGGAAGTGTACCTGCTGCAGTTTCTTGTGGTAATAATAGTCCTTGCTCAACAATTGGTCAGAATCATTTGACCTCACATTCTGCATCCTCAGAAACCAGAATTTCACCTCAATACACTAATTCATCAGCCACATTACAGAAATCAGCACCATCTTGTCCTTTAATTGTTGATTTTACCTCTTACCCAATGTTGCATTATCAGTCTGCAAACAACTGTATTCCTGAAGTTGTTCCCCGATCCATCACAAGAGATCTCGCTTCTTAATATTCCAAAAATCACTCAAAACACTCATCCAATGGTGACTAGAACCAAGTCTAATTGTCTTCCTCGGCCTAAAAACCATTCTTACCTCCAGTTCACTTGTCAACCCATCCATCTCTTTAGTTGTTGCTTGAACCAAGGTCTAAAGAAGCATTGGGAAGTGCTCCGAATGGCAGTGCAATAGGAGAGTGAATTTCTTGCTTTGCTCAAGAATAAAACCTGGTCCCTTGTACCCCCACTGATGATATGAACATAGTGGGAAATAAATGGGTTTTTAGGATCAAATATAACCCGATGATGGCTCCCTCCAAAAGTACAAGGCTAGGGTGGTGGCAAAGGGTTTTGAAACAAACTCCGAGTCTTGACTACTTGAGACCTTTAGCCCAGTAGTTAAGCCATCCACCATTCGCATAATTATTACTTTGGCTATCACTAACGGGTGGGATATTCAGCAAATTGACATAAACAATGCTTTTCTGAATGGTACTCTAAATGAGACAGTGTTTATGAAACAACCAGAGGGTTTTGAGCATCCTGAATTTTCACAACATGTTTGTAAATTGGAGAAGGCTTTGTATGGGCTCAAACAAGCTCCTAGGGCATGGTTTGACAAATTAAAGGCTGCCTTGGTTGATAAAGGATTTAGAAACTCAGTGAGGACTCAGCTGTTTATTTTTTCAAGAAGGAAGCCAAATGACTTATCTTCTCATTTATGTAGATGATATTCTGATTACTGGAGGTAACAAGGAGTTTATTCATACTTTGGTTAGAGATCTTGATGATCAGTTCTCTTTAAAAGTTTTAGGATCAGTTCACTACTTTCTTGGCATAGAGGCCACTCGAACAGATCAAGGTTTGCATCTCAAACAAACCAAATATATTCTTGACTTACTTGCTAAAACAAGAATGGCTGATGCACACCCTTGTCCAACACCTCTTGCTGTTGGTACCAAACTGTTTTCTGGAGACAGTGCATGTTTTCAAGATCCTACTTTGTATAGGAGCACAATTGGTGCCTTACAGTATCTTACACTCACCAGACCTGATATAAGTTTTGTTGTTAACAAGCTTAGTCAATATTTGCAAGCTCCCACAGAAATTCAATGGCAAACTTGTAAAAGAGTCCTTCGATATCTCAAAGGGACTTCAAATCATGGTATTCAATTTAGACCAAGACCTTCAATGAGTGTTGAATGCTGTTGATGCAGATTCAGGCAGAATATTGATGATAGGAGGTCAACTAGTGGATTTTGCATTTTCTTGGGTCCAAATCTGATTCAATGGAGTTCTAGAAAGCAAAGGGTTGTTGCTTTGTCATCAACCGAAGCTGAATATAGAGCTCTAGCCAATACAACAACTGAAGTTTCCTGGTTAAAAAGTCTTTTCTCAGAATTAGGCTTAAGTTTTCCAAAGTCCCCTATCATATGGTGTGACAATCTTAGATGTGGGAGCCCTAGCATCTAATCCTGTATTTCATGCTAGAACTAAACATATTGAAATAGATGCCCATTACATAAGAGATCAAGTTTTAGCCAAGCAGCTTCTTGTTCAATATGTTCCTACTAAGCTGCAAATTGCAGATGTCTTAACAAAAGCTCTCTCCACTCGCTCCCCTTGAGTTAAAGGCTAAACTGAATGTTGTTGATCTGCACTCTTCCAATTAAAAGGTTATCTAAAGTGTTCAGATGTGGTGGTAGCTATAATGTCAAAAGTTCTGTTCTTTTTTGCTCCAGGGTTGATGACAATACAATGCAATGCTCATTTCGCTTTAGTTTGGACGCCTTACGCAATGCTCTGATATGGTGCTTTCTGTTTTATGGTGACTGCTCTGTAGTCTTATGGATTATGGATTGTGTGTAAGAATACTAATATTGAAAGTTGTTGTGTGAACTAATGGTTGCTGCATGTGTTGATTCATTTGGAAAATGGTGGATTAGTATATCTTTCCGGAGGTTTCTGATTCGTGGCATCCCGTTTAAAATGGTGGATTAGTATATGCAGGAGATTACTGTGTAAACTGCAGGTTGATTGTGGCATCAAGTTTTATGATTTCTGGAGATTGTTGTGTAAAATGCAACTTGGTTGTGTGATGATTTGTTTGTGAAATAGTGAGTTGGTAAAGTGTATTGGTGGTGAAATCTGCCGGAAGTTTTGTATCTTCTACAGTCTTGTAGTGGTGCAGTTTTTTGTATTGATTGTGAAATAGGTGTTTTGTGGACTGCATTATAGTGGAGTCTGCTGAACGTGCTCTGACTTGTAGTAGTGCAAATAGTGGTGAAGTTATCACAGCTGATTGTAGTAGTAGTTTGTTTCGGGTAATAGTACAGATTGAAGCAGTGCAGTTTTCTGTGGTGCAAATTGTAGTCGCCAATAAAACAAGCGGTGAAATCAGTGAAGATTGTCTCACAGCAGTATCATCGTTACTTATAAGTACCTGCAAGCTCTCATTGTAATCATTCACTCAATTTACTCAATTGAATATAGTAATTCAAGTTTTATGATTTCGGAGATTGTTGTGTAAAATGCAACTTGGTTCGTGATGATTTGCCCTTTGAGAAATAGAGCTTGGTAAAGTGTATTCAGGTGGTGAAATCACTGTTCAAGATCTTCTCATAGCTTCAGAGGGTGCTTTTTGTACCTTGACCAGAAATAGGTGTTTTGTGGACTGCATTATAGTGGAGTATCTCTGAATGTGCTCACTCTTGTAGAGTGTATAGAGGTAGCTGCTCCGTCAGCGATTGCAGAGCAGAAAGGCTGGTAATAGTATAGATTGTGAGAGCAAGGTCAGGTGCAAATTGTAGTCTTAAAACAAGTCGGTGAAATCGTGAAGATTATCACAGTGACAGTCTCACATAAAACAAGTCTGGTGAAATCTGGTGAAGATTGTCTCACAGTGTATCAGTAGCAGTCGTAATAAGTACGATTGACAGTGAGGTGCTTCTCGTGGTGCAAATTGTAGTCACGTCGCAAAACAAGTCTGGTGAAATAGTAAAAATCACATATTTGAGCGGGGACAGCTTTGCGCTTTTGCGCTTTGTCAGCTTTGCGCTTTACGCTTTGCGCTGGTTTATGACTGAATTTTATGAAGAATGGAAATAGTGAATGTAATCGGATGAAGACATGACCTCTCTTGCACCTGCTGCAAGTTTTATTTTTCTTTTTCGAGTCGAATTCAAATCTGAACTAGGGAGTTCATTTTGAGTGGGCATGTGGATTAAAGTGTCGAATTCGGAAGATGAGGACTTAGTTGATATTTAGCTAAGTAACAACAAAACACGTTTTGTTTTCTCTTAAACAAAACACGTGAGCTTTTCTTCTCCACTTTCCACTTTTCCCCTTTTTCTTTACTTCATTCAGCTGCTATCGTTACTTATAAGTAGTTGCAAGCTCTCATTGTAATCATTCACTCAATTTACTCAATTGAATATAGTAATTCAAGTTTTATGATTTCTGGAGATTGTTGTGTAAAATGCAACTTGGTTGTGTGATGATTTGTTTGTGAAATAGTGAGTTGGTAAAGTGTATTGGTGGTGAAATCTGCGGAAGTTTTGTATCTTCTCATAGCTTGTAGTGGGTGCGATTTTTTGTATTGATTGTGAAATAGGTGTTTTGTGGACGACCATAGGGAGCATCGTGAATGTGCTCACTTGTAGATATGTATAGTGGTGAAGTTGTCACAGTGCATTGTAGTAGTGCGGGTTTAGCCCTGGTAATAGTACAGATTGTAAGCAGTGTGCTTTGTGGGTGCAAATTGTAGTCTCTTTTCCGCCGAAAACAAGTTTGGTGAAATCTGGTGAAGATTGTCTGTCAGTTGTGATCAGAGTCGTCACACAAAACAAGTCTGGTGAAATCTGGTGAAGATTATCACAGTGACACAGTCTTCATTCGGCAAAACAAGTCTCGGTGAAATCTCGGTGAAGATTGTCTCACAGCATTGTAGAGCGCTTTTCTCGTCATAAACCTACAAAACGCAAAGCAGAAAACCCGCAAACTGATCAGAAACGCAAATCAGAAATCAGAAATAGTAAATACTGATTACTGATTTGTTTTTAGAGATAGATCATACTTGCACCTACGTAAAATCCGCACTCACAATATGCATATTACTAAAATCGCACTACATAATGCACAATGTACAATCTTCACCAGATTTCACCAGACTTGTTTTCACTAGTTAATTATGTAATAATTCATAACTGCAAATCATGTAATATATTAATGGGTGATTTTGACATCAATGATTCGCACGTATAAAGTGCTAAGATGCTCTTATAAATTACACATGAATGATAAATGCAATAAATAAATGAAAAAAGATTTTTAAAGTAGTTCGAATGCTCAAAACGAATCTTACCTCTACTGTTCTTGTATATATAAAAGATTGTAATCAGGTTGTGTATAAAAAAAAAATATCCAAAGTTGCTTATTATAGAATGTTAGTTTCCTCTGCAAGCAAGTAGAAAATCAAGTATAATCTACAAAACATTTTAGTTGTAAAAGTATATGCTCTCGAACAAGAGGGAAGATTGAGATATCAGAGAAAAAAATTGTCTGATTGACTTATATCAATAGGAATATACAAGTGTATTTGATTGATGTACAAGTATAGAGTATCAAAATTTTGTAATCTAGTTATTGAGGATGTTGAGAAGAGAATAGTTTTGATCGGTACACCTTTGCAAGGAATCAAATCCATCTTCAAAATCTTGAATGCTTGACTCCAATTCCTTAAGCTAGTTTTGAATGTTATCAGATTTGCTTGTCGTGTGAGCGTTGATGGTAGACAATTCAGCATCCAACTTTTTCAAACTCATTAGTGTCTGTTTCTTCACCTGCTACCTTTTTTTGAGTGGATTAGCTTGGAAACTACCGACCAGGCCGCTTTAGCTTTGATGGAACCTTTGGCCTTGAGATAAGGGACAACAAGGATTCGATCACATTGAAAGTGACTGCTTCAACCTCTCTTAATATGCAAATTGTGGCGTTTGACTCATCTTCCTCACAGATTGGAGAGATTCTTCGGTTTTTCATGGTTTTCAAATTCTTCACGGCCTTTTGGATGGTCATTTTTCTGTCTTCTGGAGGTCAAGTATTTCTTAACCTCACTTTTGCTCAATATCATAACATCTTCTTCTCAGAGAAAATTGATTGAAGGCCGGCCTTGTACATTCTTTGGTTTGTACCAAGGAATCCTTAGCAATGCCACAGATATCCAAGAGTCTAAGAGATCCATTCAACATCTCGTCTTGGGCTTTGGGGGCTTGTTGAATCGAAGCTAACTGAAGCAACTCATCAACACAATCATGCAAATCTTGAAAGCCATTTATCTCATGGCTTATTGATGATGATGATGATGATGATGATGTAGAAGTAGCTTGAGAAGCCCTTAATCTGCTCAAATGCTGATCAACTTCTAAAGTAATTGGGTGTGGTCTGGAGGAAGAACACTTACACTTTTAGGTTCAACAAGAAAACCATCACCTTAAGCCCTTTACCACCCCATCAAACACTTTCCACACCTTCACCAACCATAACCGAAAACTCACAAAAGAACCTATTCCTCAATGGCAATCAAATAGAAAAGGCCATCACCAAACACAAACCCATCCTAGCCTTGCTTATTGCCGAGAGGAGAGAAATTGATGCTAGCACACCCCATCCCCTAGTCCAACGTTTATTACATGAGTTATGAAGATGTTTTCCCTAATGAGTTACCACCTGGGCTGCCACCTTTAAGGGGATAGAACATCATATTGATTTGCTACCCGGGGCACCTTTACCAAACAAACCAGCCTATAGATGCAATCCAGGAGAGTCCAAAGCGTTGCAAAGACAATGGATGAGCTAATTAGTCAATATGTGTGGGAGGGAGGAGTGAGTCCTTGTTCGGTTCGCCCTCTTGGTACCGAAAAGGATGGGAGTTTTCGGATGTGTGTGGATAGTAGGGCTATCAACAACATTACCATCAAGTATAGGTTTCCCATACCGAGGCTTGATGACATGCTTGATGAGTTGCATGGCTCTTGCATCTTCTCCAAGATAGACTTACGGAGTGGGTACCATCAAATCCGAATGAGAGAAGGGGATGAGTGGAAAACAACCTTCAAAACCAAGGGAGGGCTTTTTGAATGGATGGTCATGCCTTTCAGCCTCTCCAATGCACCAAGCACCTTCATGAGATTGATGAATGAGGTACTTAAACCTTTTTTGGGCAGATTTGTTGTTGTTTATTTTGATGACATATTAGTGTATAGTCATAGTGAGGATGATCATAAAAACCATCTTAGGCAAGTGTTTGAAGTGTTGAGAAAAACAAAAATTATATGCTAAGATGGAGAAATGTGAGCTTTTATGGAGCAGGGTGGGTAGTCTTCTTAGGCATGGTTTCGGGACAGTGGAATTATGGTTCGATCAATCCAAGGTTGAAGCAACTTAAAAGTTGGTCCCGAACCTAAGTCCATTAGTGAAGTAAGAAGCTTTCATGGTTTAGCCTCATTTTATAGGAGATTTGTGCCCAACTTTAGTACCCTAATGTCACCAATCACCGAGCGCTTGAAAAAGGGGAATTTTGAGTGGACAAGAGAGGCAAAAGATGCATTTGAAGTGATTAAAAGGAAGTTTTGCATGACCTCCATTCTAGCTTTTACCCGATTTTTTCTAAGGTGTTTGAAGTGGAGTGTGATGCTAGTGGAGTAGGGATAGAGGCGGTCCTTACTCAAGATAAAAGGCCATTGGCATATCTTAGTGAGAAACTCAATGATTCTAGGAAGAGATATAGCACTCATGATAAAGAGTTTTATGCCATTATTAGAGCTTTAGATCATTGGAGTCATTATTTGAGGCCTAAACAATTTGTGTTCCATTCGGATCACCAAGCTCTCAAGTTTATCAATGGGCAACCTAAGTTGAATTCAAGGCATGCCGAATGGGTTGAGTTCCTTCAATCCTTTTCATTTATATCCAAGTACAAGAAAGGGAGTACTAATGTAGTTGCGGATGCATTATCAAGGAGGTACTCCATCCTTTCCATTTTGGATGCAAGAGTACTTGGGTTTAGCATGATGAGGGAGCATTACAAAGAAGATGAACAAATGGCCGAAATTATGGCTAAGTGTTCAAAGGGGAGCTTTGAGGATTATGTGGTTCAAGAAGGATTTTTATTTAAGGGAAACCGGTTATGTATACCACAAGGGAGTTTTAGGGAATTACTTATAAGAGAGGTGCATGGTGGAGGGCTTGCGGGTCATTTTGGGGTTACCAAAACAGTGGAGATTCTTAAGGATCATTTCTTTTGGCCTAAGATGATTGGGGATGTCCAATCCATAGTGGCAAGGTTTGGGGTTTGTCATAGGGCTAAGAGTCATTTCAAGCCGGGGATGTACACTCCATTGCCCATTCTAACCAACCATGGGAAGACTTGAGCATGGATTTCATTGTGGCATTGCCGAGAACCCAAAGAGGTAAAGATTCCATAATGGTTGTTGTTGATAGATTCTCTAAAATGGCACATTTCATTGCATGCAACAAAACCAATGATGCATCACATGTGGCTGAATTATTCTTCAAAGAAATTGTGAGATTGCATGGTGTACCAAGGAGCATAGTGTCGGATAGGGATTCAAAATTTCTTAGCCATTTTTGGAGGTCTTTGTGGAGTAGATTGGGTACCAAACTTTTGTTTAGTACTTCCCATCACCCCCAAACTGATGGTCAAACCGAAGTCACCAATAGAACCCTAGGAACCATCCTTAGAACCTTGGTGAGTAAGAGTTTGAGAGATTGGGACAACAAGTTAGCCCATGCCGAATTTGCCTATAATAGGTCCCCTAGTGCTACCACTAACCACTCTCCTTTTGAAGTTCTTTATGGCCTTAACCCTATCACTCCCATAGAACTTAGTATCCTACCCCTTGATATCCAATTGAGTCTTGATGCTAAGGAGAAGGCCAAGTCCATGAAGAGGCTACATGAAACAATTAGGGCTCAAATAGCAAAATCTAATGAAGCCTATAGAAAGAAAGCCAACAAACATAGGAAACCCACCATTTTCCAACCGGGTGATCTTGTATGGGTTCATTTAAGAAATGAGAGATTTCCTTCCAAGAGGAAAAGCAAGTTGGCACCTAGGGCCGATGGTCCCTTTGAAGTCCTTAAGAGAGTTGGGGATAATGCATATAAAATTGATTTACCCTCTGAATTTGGCAATGTTTCGGGCTACTTTCAACATTGGGGACTTGTCTCCATACTTAGAAGATGGCATACTTTCGGATTTGAGGACAAATCCTCCTCCCGGCCCGGGGAGGATGATGAGAATCCTAGCCCATCATGCCCATCACAAATGCTAGGGATTTCAATGAAGACTCAAGGACAACATGAAGATCAACATTCGGCCCAAGCATCCCAAACACTCAAGGAAGTTCACAAAATTGTCCAAGAGGTCTTAAGGTTCCAAGGCACGGCTCAAGCCCAATTTTGTGACCTAAAACGTGAACAAGAAGTGGGAGCAAGTTTCATTGGCCCAAGCCCAAGTTTTGGAGGGTGTCATTTGATTCAAATTTTGGAGGGAAATCCTAAAATTGTTGTTAAGGACATAGGTCCTTAAATTGAGAAAAGTTGTCCACTTGATCATTAAATGGTTATGGCTTGTTTTTGACTTATGTGGTGGAGACTTTTGTTTATTAATTTGAATGTAATATTTTAATGTTTCCATCATGTAATATTTGCTAGGGTATATACCTAATTTTTGTAAAGCCTATTTAAAGACCACTTGATCATTTTGTAAAGGGACTTGAATATTGAAGTGAATAGTGCTTTGTCTTGAGAATTGTTTTCTCTTGTTTTCCTTTACCCAAGTTCGGCCAAACTTGGTGGTGGAGTGTCTATCAAGCTGGTGGAGTTTCCTTTAGGCTTGATTAATTCCTTGGTCATCTCTTATGTAAGTTGTTTTCCTTTAGTTTCAAGTTAACTCATTTTCCAGATTTTGTTTTGCATGGTGTGTATGAATCCATTTGTAGTGCATTTGAACATAAATGACTTTGTGATTGACTGGAGTTTGATATAAGGAGTTGTTTTAAGTTATTTAATGGTTGTGAGTGTGTATGGAGTGTGATAGCCGAATGGTCATAAGGAGTTGGAAGAAGACCTAGCCTAGGTTGAGTCAAAAGTGGTTGTTTTGGGGTAGTATATGAATTGAGGTTGAAGAAATTCATATCAAAAGAAAGAACCATTTTTTCTTCCTTTGGAATTGAAAATGCCTAGAAATTGATTATTCAGTTCAATCTGCCTTCATTTTGTGACTATATGCTCTATATATATAATGAATAAGAGAGACAAGAGGAATCTCTCTTGCTTATTCAATTAGGTACATGATTTCAGATTTGGATCTGAATATTATATTAGCTACATTTATACAATGTCTCCCACTAGCTCCCTAATTCTTTTTTTTAAGCTTCAAAAACACACTAATATCTTCTCATAAGTAAAAAATAATATGTTTCTTTCTCAATGATCCGCAAACTATGCGAAGAATGGAGGGTACCACCATCACACGACCCGCCTCGACCCTCCCTACCCCATAAGCTTCAGGCGCACCTATGACTTGGGCGGCCGAGACGTGCCGTGTGGGAATCTAAAAACCTGTATTCTAAATACGTTTTTCATAAAAACATTCGCTTGGATTCGTTTTGAAAGCATAAACACATAAGATATATATATGTATACATTTGAAAATCTAAAAGCTAACTTGTACGTTCATAAAATCTAAAAACGGATGGTATCAGATATTCATATCTTTTATAATCAACACAGGAGATAAACATAAGGATAAAACATAATTCTGTAGCGGTAACAAGCATGACATTTTTACACACATGATGAGTCGATGACGTAAGGGCCCAACCTCGAGAGGAATCACTCCCTCGCGACTCTTCCCCTGTGAACCTGGGGAAAAAGGTCTAAAAAGGGGTGAGCTAAAATACTAAGTGAGTGCGGGATTGGGGAGAGTTTGCAAAAAATTCTTCAACAATAGTCATGGCATGCAATAGTTCTTATGAAATCCTGAAAACAACATGATTCTATGAATGTGTTATGGAAGTAACTAAATCATTCCTGTATGCATGTATAACTCGTTTTCTAAAATTGTTCTAAGTACTGTAATCTCATCATTTAAGTGAAAACAAATTCTGAATTATAGCTCATCATTGAATGCTTAAAATTCTTTTTTCTCGAAACTTAAAACATAACCGTAAGTGCTTATGCTTCGGAACAATATTTCTGTAAGGCGTATGCTGCAACCATCTATGTCATCACTCAAGAATGCATATGATTATGAAAATAATAACTCTACTAGTGATGCTGCAAACATCCAAACCATCATTCAACGAACACTCATGATTCACAAAAAATCTGGTAACTAAATTTATAACTGTTGTGTTGATATAAAATTGAAAACTGATTTTTCTGAAACTATGCATCCCGATAACTAATTTTTGGAATACAGAAACTTTATGCTGATAATCGAACTTTTAAACTGGATAATCAGAGCTTTTTACGATAAGAAAATTATAAGTTGATATCTTATTTATTTGTGGCTAATACTCAAAGCTCTCTTAATAAATATTCCAAAACTCATATTGAGACTATAGCTCATAGTTGATACTAAAAATTGAATGTGATTTTGAACATTCTAAAACTGATTATGACGTTAATAATGTAAAACTCACCGCAACTAGTACCCTCCTGGGAAATTTGTCAATCGGGCTTCACGTACGCAAGCAGAGCAAGGGTGGATGTACCTCACATACCCGACAAGATCTATCATCGCACGGGCAGAGCACTGGAAATCGTCATACCAGCGAACCACTCAACACCTGCAGCCAATAAAATCATATACTCGGCGGACCACTCAACGCCCTATGCATAATAAAATGCTATGCACGCATGCGCAAAGCCAAAAATCGTATCTGTGGGGGATGGGTACTTGTAGGGTGGTTTGAAAACCACTTATATTCTTATATAAAGTCTAAAATACTTTTCTTCGTGAAAAATGCATAGTTTGCTTGAAAAATATGATATTTATGCCCAAGGTGGGAAAATATAGATTTAGGAACATGCCTCAAAACTGACAAATAAACCCTTTTTCATTTCTCATTTAGTATATTTATCAAAATTACTAAACTCTCATTTAATCATGCATCTCATGTTAATCTCAAGTACATATATAAGTCAAGAACATACCACATATGTGCTTATAAATCATGCATATATGACATAATATTCAAAAATCACATCTAGGGGTGAAACTGAAAATTTCCAAACATGTTTTAAAACTGACAGTTTAACCCAGATTAAAAATTACCTTTAACATCACATTACCATAGCATATGTCCGACACTAATCATAAGATATATACCACATTTCATATAAAAGCAAATCATGCGAAAACGTATGAAATTCCACGCAAAATGAGGGTAGAATGCAAGTTTTAAAACATACTTTCAAAACTGACAAAATGCACCCCTTCTCTTTTTCTTTTTACCAAGAAACCATCTACCAACATCACGAACCTCAACCCGTATACAATTCAACCAATTCTCTACTCTCAACAGCAACATTTTATTCATATAGCATGAATACATATAAATTCTATATACCAAACTTCATCAAAACATTTAAAATAAAATCACAAGTTAACATGTAAACATGGATTTAAGCTTTTGGAAGAAGATTTGGTTTAATCCACTCACTAAGTCAAGCTATAATTTCAATGGGGCATTCAAGACAAATATATGTTGATCCAGTAATATTTTCAAGTCATTTCAAAATCAATAACTATTTAAAACACAATTTTCTTTCAACTCATTTAAATCTGTCAACTGCTTCTAGAATTGAGGTTACTGACTTGTAAAATTCATAACAATTCAGCCCTTAATCTAAACCTCATGAAACTCTCCAGAATTAAACTAAACACATATACGATTCACCAGAATTTAAAATCACTCAATTTGGATAAGTATAAGTGTATTATTTCAGTTCTGAAAAATGCATGCTCTACAGAAAACATGAAATTCCAGAATTTCATAGCAGAATTCAAAATTCATTAACAAATCCAATACTTCGAATTTTGGGGTGAAATCAATTTTCAACCAATCTCTAATAAGTCTAAAACAAAATATCTGAAATTTAGCTTCATTTACAAACCCGAAACATATATAAAATGTTCAGAAGTTTAGGCTGTCAGAATTTCACAGCATAACTTTTTTTAACTAAAAACATACTTTAATAACTCTTGGTTATTTAGGATCAACATATATGCTCTACCCATATAAAACTATTGCATTAAATCTCCAATTTCAGTTAACCACAATAGTCAGCCACCACATCCAACATACAATTTCCCATAATTTCTTTTCTATTCACAAACATTATGTATATGCATAAAATGCACACATGCATGCCAAGTTCAGCATTTCTAACTCTGCCCATTTTATAACCTTTCTCCGTCTACTCTTCAAATCAACAACATCCACAACTCATCTCTATGGTACAAACAATACTCCAAACAATCAATTTAAACATAACTTTTAAATGCCTGAAACAATAAACATCAAGTAACTTGCAATTTGAAAAATGCAAACTTTAGAAAAGGATTTAATGCATTTTCCACTCAATAAATTTCCAGATTTCATCAAGACATGGTGCTAGAATCGAAACTGGACATGCAAAGACTTCAAAGTCACCTCACTGCACATGCAACGCAGATTTAACAAGATATCACCAAAATTTGGATCAAACACTATAATAGAAATCAACACTTTACATGCAAACAGGGGATTGAGTTTTTTAAAAGAGTTTTTTTTTTTTTGGTGGTCCACTCACCATTCAGCTCAACCGAACTAAAAATTGAAGGCTCAAGCACTCTCCTCCATTCTTCTCTTCGTTCCTAGCATCGAACAATAATGGGTTAATTTCTCTTGGATTGAAGAAGAAATTTAGAATATCTACCTCCCAATCTACATGCATGGACTATTAGAAACTGGGTTATGGCCGATCTGCTCTTTTTCTTTCTTCTTCCCAATACTATTTCGCTTCATTTCCTCCATTGCTCTCGCTTAACCTCTCGGCCAACCCACTCTTTCTTCTCTTCCTTTTTTCTTTTCTTTCTCTTGGTTTTCTCTCATCTTTCTTCTTCTTCCTTTTGGGCCAAAATCAGCCCTTTTTTCTTTCTTTTTTAATATTTTTAATCTTTCTAAATTTATGCTTCCGCCCCTCAGATTGCTGTAATCCCGCTAAACCCCTACCACATCAGCTTTCTTTCAATAAACCTCCAGATTTTGCCCCTTGTTGCATGCAAACCCAGCCTTCCTTTTCTTGCAATTTCATTCCCAATAAAACTTTTAAAAACTAACAAATCCCCTTCCATAAAAAATAAAATCACACGAATACGTAATATGTATTAGGATTAAAAAAGGGGTTTCACACTGCTCCCGCAACACTAATTTCCTGTAGGAAACATGATGGTTGTGCACTTGTGCATATATACTTAATGTACAAACTTGTGTAATCAGGTATTAACAATATGCAAGTACAAGCAGGAAATGAAAATTAGAATAAGCCTTGCAGGGATGATGATATCATGAGAACAGATTTAGACCTCTAGTTTGCAGTAGTTCAATTAATTTGAGAAATCAATTAGAATTTCCTCAGAATAGAAAAAAAATTATATATATTTGCAGGGGATCTCGTAGCTAGCACGCTTCAAGATGCATTTTTGCAAAAAAAGGAATCAACACAAGAACTTCATCCATCATGTCTTTGAAGATGTGGAAGTGACAATGGATTCACAAGTGAGGCTAGGAAGTACCTGGCCTCAAGGAAGGCGGCGAAAAAGGCAATGCAAAAGGCCTTGGGAGATCTGAAGGTCATGAAAAATAGAAATGCTTTCTCTAACAATGACAATTAGAGCATTCTAAAGGAGGTGGAAGCAATCACTCTCGATGTATTCGAATCTTTATTGTCTTTTATCTCTGGTCCAAAAGCGGATGGTCACTATTTTCCAAACTAATGCACAACAAAAGAGTGGCTTGTGTAGAGGAAGAAACACAAGCAAATGCATTTGCGAAGGTGGATGCTTCATTACAGTCTCAGCTTGGACAATAAATGTTCAGGCAAAGACTATAACAAATTGTTTTCGACATTGCAAAATTCGTTCTATGGAAGAAATAGCCTCAGAGAACTTAAATGAATCCTTAGATGACGAAGGCATTCTTTGAACTTGAGACAATAATCAAAGATTTGGGTTATTGTGATAGAATTAATGTAAATTACCTCTTGGATTACTCTGGTGAAAATGATGCAAGTTTAGAGGTTTCAAGTTTTGAAGAAATTGTTGCTAACGTGATTGAAAATCCTGCTATTGACAAAGCTGAGGATCATACAATAGCTTTGGAGCCTGTTAGGCACAAGGAAGCATTCAAAGCATCAACAATACTTTATAATATATTTTTGTGCAATTCGAGAATTCAATCCTAAAACTTCTAGATACAATAAGAAAAATTAGAGATGAAATCCAACAAGATTTAAATTTCAAGAAAAAACAAGTAACAGTAGAATCATGTTTTAATAAAATATCATAGTCAATTAGCATATTATTTATTTATGATATGAATAGAACCACAAAGTTATGTAAGGTTTTCCAAAAAATTATTATTTATTAATTTATCAAAATTATTAATTTAACCTATTAGTCCAAGTCGGGACCGTAAGAAATTATTATATAATAAAGGTTATTAATTTATCGAATAGCAATTTATAGAGCCTATATTGTAATATGATGTTTCTAATTTCTTAAATAATGCAGTCAATTCTGTAACAATTTTTAGGTTGGGTATAATTAAAAACAATAAGTGGTATGAATAGTCTTGATAAATAGCTCTGCTTCGTTAATATTGCAAAAGTGAAAGTCGTTGATTAGTTACGGCAATTTTGTTTGTTTAGTGTGTATGGCAGGTCTTGAAATGTTGCCCTTTAAGCTTCTAACTGTTTTTATGTTGCCCTTTTGATGAAGCAAGTTGCAGATTTGCAGAACCAGCTAAAGAACCTGGAGTTGTGCATTCAAGATTTTGAAGATGGACTTGAATGCTTGTATAGACGTTTTAGAGTCGCTCTTCTCAATACATTCTCAACCGCTAGGTAGCTAGCATACAAATTAAAAAAGTCGTGTCATATACTTGTTATACTCTGTATATAAATGAAATAGACTTGAATTTCAACTCTAAGATTACAGTTTCATACTCTTTTGCACAATTACTTTTATTTTTTCGTACACTTTTCCTCTCTGTCAGGAGCATCACTTTATAGATGGGATTTAACACTTCAATTCGTATTTATTCATCATATTGATATTAATAATCTGGCATATGCCAACTTTGAGAGTTATTCATTGTGAAAACAACCAAAAAAAAAGGGAAAAATAAATAACTACAAACAAACATAGAAAATGAGCTATTTCATTAACTAGCTAGAGAAGACAACCTTTCAGTGACAAATTTCTGGTTAACGGAGCTTTCAGCCGCATGGGAAATATATCCAATTCTGATAAGACATTGATTCAAATGAAAGAAATTCAAATTGTATACTGAGATATATCCCATGTGTGCTTTAAGTTACAATGAAATATGCTGGCTCTCTTACTAATATGATGCTCATTTCCATACTTATATTCATCCTCTGCCATATAGGCTAATATGCAGAGACATGGCAATACCAAATATATATGGATCTTACTGTCTTAAAATTTTGATTTATCAAAGATGACCATTGATTAATATTAAGTTTTCTAAACATGTCCATGTTACACATTATCTGTAATTTTCTTAAGAATTGGAAATAGCAAGATCGTTGTCGCTGTTAGTTTCTCAAACTTGTCGAATGCCCGCGTCAATATATAAGGATAAGGATAAGATAAAGTCAAAAGCTTTGGTTATTTTACCAAACTAAAGTAAGTAATTCATATCAAAGTAAAGGAGTGGGCATATTTATATACATTGGCAATTTCCATGAACCTTTTGAGTTATAATTGAATGAGGTAGTGAATGTCGATTCGTTCTTTACCTAATTAATTTGTGAAAAGTATCTAGCAGGCTAGCAGCTTGCTTAAATACGTGGTCGACCAACATTCATGATTCATCAAAAGAGGCAAACCAAATCCAAGTGCAAGTGCCTTGCACCAAAACTTAATTATTTAATTTCAGCATTCTTCTAAGATGAACAATTGTTTATCTCTTTTCTACACAATTTTCTTCAAATTCATTTCAAAATAAATTAAGATTTCATGTAATAATTATTAGAGTACACGCATAACTAGCACCCCAAATACTACAAACTCTATATTACATAACAATTGTTTTACTGGTAATAGAGATTATATTAATGAATAAAGAGCAAAAAGTTAAAATTGACTCAGGGCTTATACATGTAAGATATGATAAAAATAAATAAATAAAACCTATGGATTACTTCAACTTTGTTTTTACCATATATTGGGTAAAAACCAATGCATTTGAAAATGTGGTAAATTCTTGAGACTTTGGAAAGCGCATAATATTCTTTTATCTTTAAAGTAAAAAGTACCCAATTCGCGAGAGGGATGTGGTTCACAAAATAGGAGATTTTCTCCTTGATCATAATCTTCCTCGTAAACATGACCATTCTCATCCAAAAAGAAAATGCAATTCCCTTCCAAGTAGTTGAGATTTCTATCCAGAATGTATGAACTGTGTTGTGACACAAATAATATTTGATCATCCAAGCTATTTAATCTAGTTGTATCGATGGATGCGATAGTAGGATAACCAATCTTCAACACATAAAATCCACGAGTTGAGTTATACGTAAATAGACACGTAGTATCATAATGATCATAGTAGTCTATTTCAGTAGCTATATGTTCAAGCATCTTTTGAACAAGTAAAATTTCACCTTTGGACTCCACCAAATATGACACGAACCCTCCACAAACCGATGTCAATCCTAATTCAAATTCAATTTCATTATTTTGTTGGACATCAAGATAAGGGACTGATAATATTTTGAGAATAACATCCTCATCCCCTACCCTCAATGGATGTGCTTCAAGAAAATGTAATTCTGTGTGGATCAAAGCATGCAATATTCCATTGGAATATAGGATGTCTCGTAAATAAGTATCATAATCCCAGATAGTCCAACTCTTGTCTTTTGGCCTGCAAATTGCCAACTTATCATATGGAAACATGATTCCTGCAACTATAACGTCAGAGAATCATTCCGATGATAATTCGAATTTAACAAAAAAGTGATCAATATCTCGTGAAACTTTCAATTCAGATTGGTAAGTTAGGTAAGTTTGAAAAGATGGAATTGTCGTGAGAGGAGGTAGCTGAATATGTATACCTGAGATTGGATTGAAGAGAAAACTTCGGGGATTGCGTTGAGGGCCATTAGCAATTATAAGCCAACCTTTGGAAGATCCAAAAAACCAATTGACTCTTCCTAATTTCTTGGGGAGGTTGAATTTATAAAGAAAGCCTCCACACAAATCAAAGAATCTCACACAATTGGTTTCCCTTTCATAAGGTAACATCATCCACAGGAAGAGGACAATGTTTCGGACATTGTTTTGCAATGCTGATCTCCCTGACATGCAAGTCCTACTCATACTAAGAGCATCACGTAAACTTAATTTGTGGATAATTTCGCCTAATATATCTTCCGAAAGTGACTCCCAGATCCTCTTCTCCTCCTCATCATCCCTATGGTCTTTCTCATCTTTCTTTTCGAATTTGCTCTGTGACAGAGTTAACGTCTTCTTCAAAAGGTTTGCCATGGAATTGAATGGGAAATTTCAAGAAATTTGATACAGGGAGGGAATTATGGTTTCTTATGTCAAAGAAGTATACTAGTATATATATATATATAATAAGTCTGTGATATGCTTTTATGAGTAGGAATAGAAATTTGAATAAGAGTTAAATTTATTAATTTCTAATACCAGTAGGATACTGATTCTACTGATAGAGTAGGAGTAGGAATTTAAATAAGAATAAATTTATTGATTTTTAAGAATTTTAATAAGAGTAATTTATTAATGATTGATGCTATATACGCATCCCAACAATTAACTGCATGTTTGGCTAACTATTTTTATCTGTATTTTAGACCAGATTTTTGAAATGTTGTTTGTTTTATTATTTACAGAATCCTACCCTGATAATGGAATCCTGACAACTATCCTGACATGTTTTCTGACCGTTACAGTTTGTTTTTTTCATTTTTTTTCACTGCATCCTCACTGTTTCACCATTTCACTTTCTCAGTATCACTGCATCCTCACTACCAGCTTCGTGCTTCAGTTCTCAATTGACATAACCGTTTTCAGTGCTTCACTTTCTCAATATCCATCACCAGATTTCGCCGATAATCCATTACCAGGTTGTTCTGCTTCACTTCCCACTTGCATTACCACCATCTCCCTTTCTAGTTTCCAGTACCAGCACCGTGAACCCCCAATGCCCTCTGTCACAAACCCACATTCTAACCCAACGTGAACCCACCGTCAACCCGGAAATCCCTCACATAATCCCACCGTGAACCCACCTCAGATCCGCAATTGTGAACCCACTGTGACCCGATTTGTCACACACAACCCCGCCGTGACCCGATCTACCCCAAACCAACCCACCCCGAGCTCTACCCCAAACCAACCCACCCCGAGCCCCCACGCACCACCACGACCCGAGCTCTACCCCAAACCAGCCCACCCCGAGCCCCCACGCACCCACCACGACCGGATCTACCCCAAACCAGCCCCCCCCGAGCCCCCACGCACCACCACGACCCGATCTACCCCAAACCAACCCACCCCGAGCCCCACGCACCACCACGACCCGAGCTACCCCCAACCCCAACCCAGCCCACCCCCGAGCCCCCCACGCACCCACCACGACCGGATCTACCCCAAACCAGCCCACCCCGAGCCCCCACGCACCCCCATGACTCGATCTACCCCACACAAGCCCACCCGAGCACCCACGCACCCACCGCGACCCGATCGACCCCAAACCAAAGCCCCACCCCCGAGCCCCCACGCACCACCATGACCCGATCTACCCCAACCCAACCCAGCCCACCCACCCCCGAGCACCCACGCACCCACTGTCACTGTGACCCGATCTGCCGCAAACCCACACCGTGATCTGGATCAAACCCACACCCCAATCTCCATCAAACCCACCTCATATCTACGTAAAACCGACACCCACCGTCACCGTAGTTGCATTTTCTCTTAGTGGACACCTGATTTTTTTTCTGAAAAGACATTCTTGTTTTGTGGAAAATCAGGTGTCCACTAATAAAACAAACCCACCTTATCTCGTAAAAGTAATTGGGTTTTTTCGGCAATTAATTGTTTTAATTGAGTTTTTATTTTATTAGGCAATTGGCATATAATTGTTTTAATTGGGTTTTTATTTTTATTCTTCGGCAATTGGTATGCATCCTTGTTTTAATTAAATTTTTTGTTTTAAGAAAGAAAAGTTTTAATAGAGTTTTTAATTGCTTTTTTGTTTTGTTTGATATTTTTTTAATCTGCGCACACTATTATCCATTTAATTGTATTTCTTTGATGTTTATCTGACTGTAGTTGGGAAAGAGACCCACGACGTATCCAAATCAAGTTTGTAAGTTTCCGTTACCTATTTGTTTTCAAGACACCGAGCCGCTCTTTTTTTCATTTATTTTTTTGGAAATAATTTGTATTAGTACTGTTTTTTTCTTTTCATTAATCCTTTTAATTTGGACTTTAATAATACGTTTTGTATTTGGTTAACTCAAATATTTTATTCCGGTTTCACTAATTGATTTATTTGTTCTATAGATTCGACATCGTTCTTTAATCGTACCCAGAAATTACGCTCATATGCATAGATGTCAGATAATTTATCTCTGATGAGTGATGATTGATTATTACTTGCAACAGGCGTAAAGTTTTGACGTTTTTCCAAAGTTCCCGGAGTTCGCATACACCCCGCTGGTCGACATTGTTCGTATCTTCCCCGCATTGACGCCTCTTCAAGCAGTGTCGGATCGAACGAGGTATACTTTTATATGTGTTTAGTTGATTACGTTAACATATGAGTATTATATTGTGTAATGTGCTTGGTGATTCGTATGGTGCCCCAATGTTGGTTGTCCCTCACCGTACTGTCCTTAGATGGGTGATTCTGTGGCTTGGTCTGCTGAGATGACCCACAGATTTCTGGTCCTGTTATCTGAGCGGGCCAAAACTTCACATGATACTGCAATAAAAACAGCTGATTACCAAGAAATGTTGGACGACATATCATCATTGGCTGGCAGGAGACTCAACGTGACAAAATTAGCCTCTAAGTTCTCTCGTCTGCAAAAACTTTATCAAGCATGGCGGAAATTGCTGCAACACACAGGATTCGAGAGGGATCAGGAGTCACAAAGTCCAACGTGTCCCATTGAGGTTTGGCAAGAATATGTCAAGGTAAATTTTCATATTTTTTAACTATTATTATTCAACGTCATTGTAAATATATGCATTTTTTTCGGACTGCTAAATATTAATATATTATTCTTTTAACTTACCAGCAAAACCCACTGGCGCAACAATTTTACCACAAGGGACTTCCTCACAAGGAACTTTATGAAATAATATTTGAGAAGCAAACGGCCACTGGAAGATATGCGTACACATCTACATCCCAACAGGTGGAGCCTCCAGTTATTCCAATCCGGCTCGGTTCCTATGGATGATAGCGACTTTGAACTCCGATCCCGATCGCTTGATGAGGGGAAAACGGCCAAACACATCTGGTCATGGAGGAGCGAAATCGAAGGCATAGAAGGGGGCCTCGGACATACAATTGCGGATGCCATTTTTAGCTTGACGGATGAGCTTGCGGAAAAGCAGACAATGGGATCCAAGGCTTCCAATCATAGTGGAGATGAGAGGGAAGAAGCGAACACCAGTGCTCCATCTGATCCTTTCTCCATGAGCAATTGTATTGACATCATGACGGCCATGCAAGTACCGACACGTTTATCTCGTCCCACCTTCACGTACTTATATGAAAATCCGGGGTGGTGGCCGGAGATATTTGTGAAACTCCCACCGGAGGAAAAGGCTAACTGGATTCACAAAAACTTTTTCCAATAATTCGTAGATGACACTATATTTCATAATTGTTTGGCAACAATTTTGTATGCGCCAGTGGGCAGTTGTCATTACAATTACAATTTATAACGCTACTATATGAACTTATTTATGTGATATTGTAATGTGTAAACACTGTTTTAGATTGTCATTACAATTAAATATTATCTGTTATATTTTTCTAAGTAGTACAACAAATGCTAATTGTTGATAAATGTTTTGCAAATGTGTAGGTTTAAATGGCGTCGTCTAGCCGTAAAGGAAAAAGACAACGTACATGATGAGAGGGACGTTAAGAAATATTTACGATATAGCCATTGCACTATGCGGTGTTAGCTAGAAGCAAGTCGACCTCAACCACGACATACATCTGTATTAACTGGTCATCAGTACATGTTGGAAGTACTCAACGGTCATCCTGACAGGATCTATGACAAGTGCCGCATGGACAGAGACTGTTTTACATTGTTATGTGAATTTTTGTCCGATCAAGGCAAATTGCAACCAACCAGGAGGACGAGTTTAGAAGAGCAAGTTATGATATTTCTAACAATCGTTGGAAAAAATGAGACAATCAGAACGATGATGGAGGATTTCCAACATTCGGGTGAGACGATCTCTAGACATGTTACCGCAGTTTGCGACGCTATATGTGAGTTGAAGACAGAGTTTATCAGACCACCTGACTTCAATGATGTTCCATGGGAAATATCAGCCAACAGAAAATATTACCCTTTCTTTAAGGTACTGGTTCATTATGTTTGCTATTAGTAGATAGTTAAGTTCATTGTGTTATTAATTTGTTTAGTAGGTTAATATTAGTGAAATGACTCATTTTCATGATAGGACTGTATTGGAGCCATGGATGGCACACATGTACGCGCTTCCACGTGAATTTGCCATTAGGTACCTAATCGCAAAGGATCGATGTCACGGAATATAATGGCTGTATGCGACTTTAACATGATGTTCACTTATGTCGTTACTGGATGGGAAGGATCAGCGCATGATTCAAGAGTTTTAAATTCAATTATTGATGATCCTAATTCTGGATTCCCATATCCTCCACCAAGTATTTTCTTGACGTATTACAGAGTATTACATCCTATCACTGAGGCCCTCGTAATTCAAATAAAATGTCGATATTATTACAGGGAAATACTATTTGGTTGATGCAGTTATGCAAATAGGGATGGGTTCCTCGCCGTCATAGGCAAGTGGCTTACCATATTTCGATCACCGCCGTAACCGAAGGGGGCCACAAGAGTTGTTTAATTACAGACATGCTTCACTCCGCAATGTTATCGAGAGAACCTTTGGTGTTTTGAAAAAACGGTTCCGTATTCTAAATGGAATGAACAATTATCCGTTGGACAAACAAGGGAAGATTGTCATGGCATGTTGTGTACTTCATAATTTTATAAGAATGTACAATATGGACAACCGTATCTTCGAACAAACCAATAATAGTACGGGTAATGAGCAAGCATATTGTGATCATCAAAACGGGGCAGAATATTGCCGAAATTGAGAAGGATCGAGTCAACCGCAACAAGGTATTATAGACAACATGATATGCATCGGGATAACATAACAATGCACCGTAGGTGTAATTGGATCGTAATAATGATTGTGGCCGGGTTGATAATTAGTATTTTTTGTCATATATGTATTAATGTGATGTTTTTAAACAGTTGGATTACTACTTGAAATTAATATGGGTTTTTGTTTTTTAATATATACGGGTAACAAAATTACCAATAAAATATTTAGTATTATTAAAATGTGAGGTGATAAGTTATATATATAATAATACATTATTTTAACAAAATACAATAAAATATTATATTAATAAATCATTTATAAACAAATATATTAATCAAATATTTAACACAAATATCAAGGTCAAAATACTCTACCAAACACATATTCTGAAAATCATATTCTCGTAATCATAACCCTATCCAACTATCCAATACTATCCTCAAAATCCTATCCAAAATACTAAACCAAACACACCCTAAATTATTAGCCCATATTTCTATATAATATCTAAAATTACCCTTTTAATTTTGTATTTTTTTTTTTATTTCAAGACATTGCAATTAAATTTCTCAATTCATAATTGTTCTAAAACTAGTGTTTCTCGATACTACTATCTATATAAGAGTTAGAAATTACTGTGGGTCTTTTTTTATTTATTTTTGCAAGGATTTAAAGATATAGGGAATTATAGTTTCTTGTGTCAAAGAAGTATACTCCTATTTATGTAACAAGTTTGTGATATGCCTTTAAGAAAATAAATTTGATTAAGAGTTAAATTAATAAATTTCTAAT
Source organism: Pistacia atlantica (assembly GCA_026229545.1). Classification (NCBI taxonomy): domain Eukaryota; kingdom Viridiplantae; phylum Streptophyta; class Magnoliopsida; order Sapindales; family Anacardiaceae; genus Pistacia; species Pistacia atlantica. Next base: position 21,392,816 of record CM047905.1, read on the forward strand.
ACCAATAGGATATTGATTCTACAGATTTCAGATAATTTACAACTTCCCTCAAGAGTAGGAATTGGAATTTGAATAAGAATTAATTTATTGATTTTTAAGAATTTGAATAAGAATAATTTATTAATGAGTGATGCTACGTGTGCATCCCATCAATTAACTTATTAGCCCTTGTTTCTATTTAATTCTAAAATTACCCTTTCAATTTTGTATTTTTTTAATTAAATTACCCTTGTTATAAATTTAATTTAAACATATTTGACTGTTAAATTTCCAATCAATTACACATGACGAAATAAAATAGATTATGAGTTGTGAAAAGCCTCTACAATTGAAAAAGGTTAAGGAAGAAAATAAAAGCCGCCGAATTATTATAGTTAAACAGAACCCAAGTAATCAAGTAGTTTTACAACTCTCTGCAGGTTTGGTTGAAATTAAAAAAGTGGGACTCTTAAGAACAAGGAATGTTCCATATCTGTGTTGCTTGAGTTTACATATTCCATGAAAGTTTGCAGGCAGCATGATGTTTCACATTGGTGTCGCTATGGAGGTTACCATCAGACAAAGTGATTCTTTCGTATCTGAAGAGGACACAATCTTGCTCCCCTCCTCGTACAAGTTACCATCTGTGGGAAAAAAAGTTGATGATAAAATTTTACATTCAACAGTTCATTGATTAGTTTATGTCATTTTACACACAAACGTCATTAGACAAAATGAAACAAACTAACTATTTGCGTCTAAACCCAGGTATTAAAAGCATGAAAATATGAACACCAAATCTGTATATGTTGATGCGCGATTTAGTCACCAACTAATTGACACGCGTGCAGCGTTGATTGGACAAGGAGCACACGTGAATATGGATTATCAATATGAAATAAATGTAATGAGAGTTTTTAAAGTGGTTCGGATGCTAAGGTAGCAATTCCTACATCCACTGATTTGTATTGATATGGTGGGTCAGTCACTGGGAAATGTGATCGATTACAAATGATTGAAAAGTAAATACAAAGCTTTCTTTTTAGAGAGAGAGAGTCCCTATGTAAAATGATCGAATCCCCTTAATGAAGGGGTCTTCCTCTTCTTATACCCAGCTGAATGCGTGTAATCATCATTAAACCCTTGGGTTGGTGTGAATGTCAGGACATAATCTGGCTTTACGTCCCATTACCCATTTCCCAAGCTGATTTTACGCGATTTGGGAGCAGTAAGCTGGACATCGCCCAGCCCAGGCACTTCTTGGCGTGCCCGACAGTAGCACTGCTCAGACGGGACAGCCTACATTTCGCACTCTGGCTATATCGTCACCTCCCTGATTTCCCTGCATACAGAGGTCCCCTAGTTTTTAAGGCCCTCCCGAGGATCGAACCTTGGAAACTAAGTCATGCCGCGATTGGAGGTTTTGGTTGTTTCGACCTGAATGGAAGAAGCTCGAGACAGGACCTTTTGCGAACACGACCTCGCACAATTTTTGCCCAAACAACCTGATAATCATCATTTTAGTGACCTGAATTCGTCGGATGCTCTTTTCCGTGCCTTGGAGAGATTCAATGAACCTCCGCATCCACGCTGCAGCGCTCGCACATGCCTGCAAGATCCGCCTGTGTGCATTAAATGCTGTGCTGACTACATCGTTTTGACAGCTTTAATCAGACTACACATTTGAAACGTATACTTATCACGGCATTTAATGCGACGGGGGAGGGGATTAAATGCGGGAGCAGAAAAGGTCATGCTTCTGGCAGAGGTGGAGTGAACCTGCATTCAGCCCATATAAAAACTCACATTTTTCGATGAGGCCACCAAAACCCCTTTTGCTTCGAGTGATTAGCCTTTGCAAACCGTGGTTATTCTTTTCCGATTGGCGCTTGAGGCATCCAAACAAGTTTCGCCTTGGTCACGCATCCCGAAGGTAAGATCTTTTTTTCCTTTCCTTTTTTTTGGCTCTTTTTTTTGGTTTGGGCAACGGTTGGGTCTCCCGGTGTTTCCACCAGACGCGCCGCCATGGCCTGGACTCGAGCCGTGGGTGGCGGCTCGAGTTATAGGGTTTTAGGAATTTGTCCCATGCCGCCGCACGACAAGATGTAAGGCTAAAATGACCGTGGTTCTGCTTGTCAGACTGGAATGGAACCGCAACATCCGCACTCAGGAAGGAACCAGCTCCCTCGCGAGAAGTTCCCGCGGACACATCCCTTGACGTCTTCTCGGTTCTCACCCGAGAAGAGCTTGATAGGATTAAGAAACAGTTCAATGTCCGCGCAGGTGTTCCTCGACCACACCCTAATGCCACAAGATCCCTACGATGGCCTTGCCGCGATCTCCAGAAGAGATCTTCGGGCGGGTGGAGGGAGGGATTCCATTCCTTCCATCCATCAGTCGATCCTCGGATCACTTGGGATCACACCGTGCACACCAAACGCTGCATGTCATCGCCGTCCGCGATGTACATCGCGTGCGCGAAAGCGGCCTGGGCGAGCCATCGGGTACAGGAGCTCGGCGTCGCCTATTATCTTAAAAAGAGTAGGGACAAGGATTCATATTACTTGTCCCGGCGACCTACCATCGCCGAGGGGATACATAGCTATCCCAGCAACGCGGGGGCTTACGAGACAAAATTCTTCTTTTTCTGCTACGACGGCTACTGCCGCTTTTAGAAACCAAGTAGGTTCTTCCTCGCTAGGTATATTGTCTGTCGCATGCTTTATAATAATCACCTGTGATTCTTTTGCGCTAATCAGAATGATTCTCCAAGACTTGCACTGCGAGGACCCTAACACGCATCTTTTGGAGTTCTTCCTAAGGAAAGCCGGGACGCGAGGAAGCTCGTGACAACCGCAAACTTGCAAAAGTACGGTTTTATAATAGCAATGCGCTTTGTCCCCTCAGGTTGGTAAGCACACTTGACCCCTTCCCCGGCCTCGTAATAGTTTCTTTACATTAACGACTCTTGCATGCAGTAAACTATGCCTCCTCCGGCCGGAGTTCGACAGCCTCGCCAAGCACCATTCTTCTTCCTTCGATCGAGGAGAGAGAGTTGTGCCGCCGTCCCCATTCCAGCACAATGCGAAGCGCATCCTTCCCAACCCCCCGTGCAAGAAATGACAAGGGCAGAACAGGTCGCTCAGGCACCACCTACTTGCCCAAGGCGAAAGGCTCTAGCCCAGAGGTCGAAGAAGAGGAAATGTGATTCGGCCAACGAGTCCAGACCGAACCTCGAGGAGGAGCTCGAGGTCGCGAAAGGACCTGCGGGGGAGGCTGGGAAAGGCCCGGAACCTCGCAGGGCGAGGCGATCACTACCGACAAGGCGAATGACGCGCCTGTGCTGGACTCGTTGGGGAGCCTACCCGAGTACCTGCAGCCGATAGTCTATTCTCTGCTCGAGTGTGGACTATCGGAGTCGTATGACGAGTTCACGGATATGGGCGATGACCTGATGACCACGTCGTTCCAGCATCTAAGCAAGGTAAACAAGGTGCTCTTAAAATTTCATTCTAGTTCATTTCTAATCATTTCTTGCTCGTAGGCTTTGCTTGCGATGAGGATGTCTATGGAGAAGACCCGACTGGGGGCCACGAAGGGGGCCAGCGACCTAAAGGAGGAGGTTGCGAAACTCAAGAAAAGCCTGGAGTCCGTCGAAAGAACGCAAGCATTCGAAACGGCAAACAGGTATCTAAACCAAAAGGATGCTGCTTTACGAACTGTGGACTTCCAAAAGGCGGAGCTCGAGCGACATGCGAAGGAAGTGAAGGAACTTCAAAGGACAACCGCCAGGCTCTCCAAAGAGGTCGGAGAGAAGGACCAGGAGATCCAGACGACCTCCATATGGGCCCAGCAAGCTGAATAGGAAAGGGAGGCCTCCGAAGAGAGAAGCAGGCTCTTGAGGCCAACTCTGAGAGAGTAAGGAAAAAATCATCACTCCGATCAAGAAATACAGTGATCCTGGCTGTGAGGAGCCGGAGGAAAAGGCCGCCTTCCGGGCTGACGGTATTTATTCTCTCCGATTAAGAAACCCAGATATGGACATTTCCAACCTCCCGGAGGGGTGGCGAGAGACCTTGCGGATTATGGCGGAGGAAGACGATCAAGCAGCGGCCACCCGACGATCCGACCAGGTAGGGGGTTCTGGTCTTGCTTCGCAGGATCCCCCCGACCAGCTGTAGTGTAATGAGTTTTGACCCCATTGGGTCAACTTTTGTTTGTACATAAATGAAGATACATTTTGCTTTCAATTGCTGTTCCTTTTTTCATACATAAGTTCACTTTACAATTCAGTTTTACATAGGCAATATTACATGCGAATTCTCACACGCGAACAGAACACATGTGAACTGTTTCCAGCGAACAAGATTATGCTTTACATTAAAAAGGAAACTAACAAAACTGATTGTAGCCGAGTTCGGGATTACCATAGTATGGCCGGAGGTGTTCGGCATTCCAAGCTTGGGGTACTTTGGAACCGTTCAATCTTTTGAGATGGTAAGTCCCCGGTCTGATTACCTTGTCGACCCGGTGTGTCCTTCCCAGTTAGGTCCTAGTACCCCCGCACTTGGCTCTCTGGTCCCAAGGAGAACTTCATTTAGCACAAGGTCCCCCGACTGGAAGTCTCTTCGCTTGACCTTTGAATCGAAAAACCTCTTTGCTCGCCGGTAAGCCTCGCTATCCTTGCCTTGCCTTGCGCGATGCTCTTCAACGAGATCCAAACCCGCCTCATAAGTGCTTCTTTTCAACCTCATCGCACAAGTCTCCTAAGAGAACCAGCCTTCCCACCTCTACAAGAATCATCGCTCGCAGCCATAGGCTAGCGAAAAAAGGGTCCCTGAGGTGGAAGTTCTTGGAGTTGTCCTGTACGCCCATAAGACTTCAGGGAGATCGTCAGCCCAATTTCCTTTGGCCGCCCGAGCTTGGAGGCCTTTGTGAGTGCTTGATGGCTCATTGATCGCTTCAACTTGGCCATTTGCTTGCGGTCCAAGGCGATCGCCGGTGTTCCTTTTTTATGGATGCCCTACTGTCAGCAGAATCAAGCCCTAACTCCTCGTTGTCAAATTGCTTTCCATTGTCCGAGATGAGGGTGTGGGGAATTCGTAGCGGCACACTATGTTCTTGAAAACGAAGTCTTTCACTGGTTGTGATCGCGCGTTGTTCGGCCTTCCACCCATTTCGTGAAATAATCTACCGCGACCACGACATACTTGACCCCTCCCTTTCCAACTGGCATGGGACCGATAAGGTCGATCCCCTACATGGAAAATGGCCAGGGCTAGACATTGTTATCACTCAGGCGGGGGCTCGCAAATGTTCGCGAATCATGCACTTGTCACATTTTTTGACAAAATTGTGCATATCTTCCTAGATCCGAGGCCAATAATATCCCTGACGAACAACCTTGTTCGCGAGAGATCGAGCAACTGTGTGATTACCGCAGATTCCTTCGTGAATTTCCCTCATGATGTAGTCTGCTTCTTCACCGGTTACACATCGGAGGAGAGGGGCAAGAATCCTCTCCCCTGGACAATTGGTCCCTCGATGAGTGTGTAACGAAAGCGGATCTTGCTCGCAGGACCCTTGCCTCGACCTTGTCGCTCGGCAAAGTCCCATCCCTTGAGGTACTGGAAAATGGGAGTCATCCAGAAATTCGGTTGAGTCATGTTCACGGATTGTTCGGTTGAGCTGATAGTTGGGGCATCCACAAAACGAACAGAAATGTTTTCTGGAGCCTCTAAGTCCAACGACGAGGCTATCTTTGCTAAGGCGTCTGCTATAGAATTGCTATCTCTGGGGATCTGAGTGATTTCAAAGTGCTTAAACAACCCTAGCTGCTTAGCCTTCTTCAGTATGGGACCTTCTTCTTCTTTAGGTACTCCCCTAAAATTTGGTTGACGACCAAACATGGAGTCGCTACAAATGTTGATCTAGCCGACCCGGGCTTTGGCAAGTAACAATGGAAAGGTGGCTTCATACTGTACTTGACCAGTTAGCCTTCCCAAACCCTTCCCAACCTGGAGAATATGAATTGAAGTTCCCTTCTGTGGGGCTTACAAGGAGAAGACTCGCACCAGATCTTTTCCTATTCGATGACCCGTCGACATAGAGGTTCTAGGTCGACAGTTGTTCAATACTTTCGCACGGCCTATGGTCATACTCGCGGGAGATAGGAAAATTCCAAGATGAAGTCTGCAATGCCTTCCGCCTTCCCTTTAATGGTTGATACGGGCATACTTCGCGCGAACCGGCTCGCCTACGGCCCTTCCCATTTCAGCAAATTTACCCGAGGCTTACTTCTTGGGCTTCTTCGGTTTCTTTCGTGGAGGACCGCCATGGGGGTAATTAGTCATTACGTTGATTGTATGGGCATGGAAGTGGCGCAGCTCGGACGCGATCAGAGAGCAAACGCTCCCATTTCCGGATACCGCATCTCGACATTCGATAAACGCTTGCTTGCATAATAGACTGGCCACTGCGCCTTTTCCTCTTCCCGCACTAAAGCTGCACTGACCGCGAACTGAGAGACGGAGAGCAGATTTCCCTGTGGAAGAGGCTTAGAGAGGAGAGGTGGCTTCCCTATGTGTTCTTTTATACTTTGGAATGCTTGTTCGCATTCGGGAGTCCATTCGAATTTCTTGTTCACCTTCAGAACATTGAAGAATGGTAAGCAGCAATCTGTTAGCCTTGATATGAAGCGACTAAGCGCCGCTATCCGCCTATTTAGACTCATGACCGCTTGCCGGTCAGTCTATATCGAAAGCAGAGTTGAATCTTCTCTTTAGGGGTTTATTTATGCCCCACCGATTAACCTATATATTTTCCCCAGAACTTTCCCACCCTATGACACCCCGAATCGAACACTTCGAGGGTTTAGCTTCATTCTATAGAGTCGGAGAATGTCAAACATCTCATGAGATGCGCAATGTGTTTCGAGGCGACTCCGGGATTTGACCAAAGATATCGTCCCACATAGACTTCATTGTCCTCCCGATCCGGCTGGAGAACATTCATTGACCAACCTCGATAGGTCGCGCCCGCATTCTTGAGACCGAAAGGCATAACTTTGTAACAAGATATGCCCCATCGTAATGAAGGGTTGGACGTATGCTTCATCCTCCCACTACACGGGATTTGTTTGTATCCCGAGTACGCATCCATAAAGCTCGGCACTCGTGCCCCGAGGTGGCATCAACGAGCCGGTCGATCCTCGAGAGGGAAACGTCTTCGAGCAAGCCTTGTTGAGGTCGCTGAAATCAACGCAGTCCACCACTTGTTCAGGCTTCTTTGCACCAGATCGGGTCATGACCTGTGTCAGATACTGGATGGACCCTCCCATTTCGGAGGAGGTTCTCCACTTCCGACTTTAGTGCGGCGTACCGCTCTGGATCTATCGCTCTTCTTTTCTGGCGAACCGGTCTGGCTTCACTACTAATGTTTAATGAATAGCAAATAATGTCTGGGCTGATCCCGACCATATCTGCATGCGACCAGGCAAACACGTCAATGTTTTCCTTTAAGAAGTTTATCAGCTCAGAAGCGAGCTGAGGGTTGAGACAGCTCCCAATCTTTAATACTCGGCTCAGCTCTTTTGGATCAACCGAAATTTTGGTCAGGTCCTCAACCGGGCCACTAGGAGGGATTTCCTGGACTCGCGGATCTATGTTATCCTCGGCTGGACCAGGCTGTGGCTCGATCCGACTGATCGCCATAGCCTGGCGAGGCATACATCGTGAAATGCCCTTTCCTTTATCTGTCATCTGCACCGCTTTTATATGGCATTCGCGAGATGCGCTTTGCGATCCGCTTACTTCCCCTATCCTTGTTGGAGTGGGGAACTTCATCTTGAGGTGATAAATGGAAGTGACTGCCTTGAAGCTTCTCAACAGAGGTCGAACCAAGATTCCATTAAAGGCCGATGGGCAGTCCACGACCAAAAATTTGGTAACCCTAGTCACCTCATCGTAGTCGCCGAGCGTGACCGGTAGCTAGATTGTTCCTCTGGGGATCAGGTGGTCCCCTGTAAAACCGTAGGAGGTATCGAGGCGGGCTTTAGGTCGGCCTCGTCTAAGTTCATTCTATCGAAAGCAGTCTTGAACAAGATGTTCACAGCACTTCCGTTGTCCACAAGCATTCTGCAGACATTATGACACCCTATCAGAGGCGTGATCACCAAGGCATCCTCGTGAGGATGGTGCAAGCGAGCTGCTTCCCTTTCGCAGAAGGTGATCGGCTCCTCCTTTCGAGCCTTTTGTGGTCGCTGCGAAGTATTCATTACTCTGATCGGGTCGTGATATGCTTCGCGAGCATACCTTTCTTGCGCTCCTCGCGTGTTCCCCACGAGGTGTGGACCTCCGAAAATTATATTAACGCTATTGTATCCGCTGCGGTCATGACGTTTTTTCTTTTGCTCCCCTTGGCTCTCCTTTGGGGAGTCATCAATATACTCCTTGAAGTGCCTCTTTTTAATGAGCTTTTCGATGGCCTGTTTTAAGGCTCGGCATTAATCAGTGTGATACACGTTATCCCGATGGTAACGGCAGTATTTTTTTGTTTTTTCTTGTTTCCGTCAGAGAGGAGTTTTCATTGGGGTTCGCTCACCGATGGGCCGGCCTCCTCGGATTTGTCAAGGATCGCAGATATGGACACGTTCAGCGGAGTGTATTTTTTAAATTTCCAAAATAAAATTCTTGAATTCAATTTTTCTTTTTAAAAAAAATCTTTTGAATCTTGATTTTCAAATACGGAAACTAGTAAACAATATTTTTATTTTTAGGTTTTTAAATCGTAAAATAGAAAATGATTTCAAACAAAGAAAAAATGAATTTGTGATTGTTTTTATAATTTAATGAAATCCAAACAAAATTTTTTATATATGTATTAACTAATTTATCCTTATACTGCATTTGTTAATGTAATTATATATAGCAATTATGTCATTATATAATTATTTATTTTAGTAATTACTATATTAATTGACATTAATTATGGTTCCAGTATTAAACTACTTTATTTTAGGCAATCCTACATCGACCGTTTCCACAGGGAATTAAACAAGGTGGCTCACGCTCCAGAAGAGTCCATCCGAACACTTATAATAGCGGAGTTCGCCCGCAAACTGACCTGTGGAAAGAATTGCAGGCTGAGGACGATGTTTCCCTCACCAGATTTTACAATCTTGTAGAAAAGTATCTCCGAATAGAGAGTTCATTGGCGACACTCCACCGCCGCGATCACGGCGGTTCGAGCAGTATGCCTGGTCAGGGAGAAAGTAGGAGAGCTGATCGCAAAGGAGACACCCTATCAGGGGTGTGATCACTAGGGCATCCTTGTGAGGATGGTGCAAGCGAGCTGCTTCCCTTACGCAGAAGGTGATCGGCTCCTCCTTTCGAGCCTTTTGTGGTCGCTGTAAAGTATTTATTACTCTGATCGGGTCATGATATGCTTCGCGAGCATACTTTTCTTGCGCTCCTCACGTGTTCCCCGCGAGGTGTGGACCTCCGAAAATTATATTAACGCTACTGTATCCGCTGCGGTCACGACGCTTTTTCTTTTGCTCCCCTTGGCTCTCCTTTAGGGAGTCATCAATATACTCCTTGAAGTGCCCCTTTTTAATGAGCTCTTCGATGGCTTGTTTTAAGGCTCGGCATTCATCAGTGTGATGCCCGTTATCCCGATGGTAACACGTATTTTTGCTCTTTGTTTCAGGCCGTAGCGGGGAGTTTTCATTGGTTCTGGGTCACCGAGCAGGCTGGCCTCCTCGGATTTGTCAAGGATCGCAGATATGGACACGTTCACCGGAGTGTATTGAGCTCTGTCCCTATCGCGACGAGGAACAGGAGTATAGGACTTTTTATGCTCGTAGCGGGGTTTCTTCCCTTTTCGCTGATCATCAATGTCTCCTTTGCGATCAGCTCTCCTACTTTCTCCCTGACCAGGCATACTGCTCGAAGCGCCGTGATTGCGGTGGTGGAGTGTCGCCAATGAACTCTCTATTCGGAGATACTTTTCTCCAAGATTGTAAAATCTGGTGAGGGAAACATCGTTCTCAGCCTGTAATTCTTTCCACAGGTCGATTTGCGTAACTCCGGCCTATTATAAGTGTTCGGATGGACTCTTCTGGAGCGTGAGCCACCTTGTTTAATTCCCTGTGGAAACGGTCGATGTAGGATTGCCTAAAATAAAGTAGTTTAATACTGGAACCATAATTAATGTCAATTAATATAGTAATTACTAAAATAAATAATTATATAATGACATAATTGCTATATATAATTACATTAACAAATGCAGTATAAGGATAAATTAGTTAATACATATATAAAAAATTTTGTTTGGATTTCATTAAATTATAAAAACAATCACAAATTCATTTTTTTCTTTGTTTGAAATCATTTTCTATTTTACGATTTAAAAACCTAAAAATAAAAATATTGTTTACTAGTTTCCGTATTTGAAAATCAAGATTCAAAAGATTTTTTTTTTTTTAAAAGAAAAATTGAATTCAAGAATTTTATTTTGGAAATTTTAAAAAAAAAAATTTACAGAATACAATAAATCCATTTTTCCCTACATTTTTTAGTTAATAATGTCAAAATTCATTATAAATATTTTTCATTTTTATTTTAAAAGGAATATTATAAAAATAATTTACAAAACTATTCTCAATATTCTTTTATATAAGAATCTCGTAAAAGTTAAAAGTATCTTAATTAAAACCTCAAAATATGTATTAGAATATATTTTTTCATCATTACCTTTGGGGCTGACAAATTGGTCAATCTCATTATAGTTCATGTCCAACTTTTTCAAAGAATGTAACCCTAGGAAAAGATTAACAATTTCACAAGGTTAAACTTTTTCATATATATAATTATAAAGATTTATGGAACACAATTTTTTCTCTTATAAAAAGAATTAGTATTAACCTCAAGAATTCTATTTTTCTAATTAATTTTAGTAACATTGTGGTCTTAATGGTTTCTAGTAATTAACTTAGTCTTTCTTTCATAAAAAATAATTCTATTTTTCGAATTTAGAAAATTAAAAAACAAATTGTTTGCTAGACAATTTGAAAATCAAGATTAAGATTTTTTTTTAAAAAAAAGAAAGGAAAAAGAAAATTAAACTCAAGAATTAAGTTTAGTAATTTTCAAAATAATAGTTATAGTACATAGAAGATCTTTTTTTTTAAAAAAAAAAAAAATTACCCTACATTTTCAAATTAAAATTGTCAAATGCATTTTATTTTAAAGATAATACTAAATATTCAAACTATACCTATTTCATTAATATGAAAATTATTTTCAAATACACAATAGAATTATTGATTTTTCATTTTAATTTTGGAAAATGATAATGTAAAAATAATTCTACATAGCTGTTCTGGGCATCACTTAGTATAACATTCTCAAAGATTGAGTCTGTGTATTAGAAATTTGAGAGTTAGAAATAAAGTCATTAAATAGTATTACCTAAGTTTAGTTATGGGTATGTGGTGATGGAATGAATTGAATACCTTTGGAGTTGACAAATTTGTCAAACCTATTTTGGCCCATGTCCAGCTCTTCTAAGTTTTTCAAGGATTGTAATCCTTGGAAAAAAATAAATAAACTTAATTAAAAACTCCCGAAGAAGACATGAGGAATTCTATCAAACTTACCTTCAACATCAACAGTTCCATTCAATCCATTCTCATATAGATACAAAGATTTTAATGAAAAGAGACCACCTAAAGATGATAATATGCTATTGCTGAGGTTGTTATGACCTAAATTGATAACCTCCAAGTTACTCAAACTTGGAAATAGTCAAACATTTTACAAAATTAAACAATTTCATACATTTAAGTCAAAAAGTACAATTAAATTGTGAAAAAAAAAATTGAAATTATGAGAATGAGGAGCTTGCTAATTACCTTGAATATTAATAATCCCATTCAAATTATTCGAGCTTAGATCCAAATATTTTAATGAGGAGAGACCTGTTAGAGTTGATAAGGTGTTATTAGGGAAGTGAAGAATTTTAAGATATATTTATAACAATTTAAAATCTTAAATTCTACAATTTGATTTCATTAAAAATCTTCTAACAAGGTGAAAATGGGAATTTTTAACCCTTGAAAACAATGGCAGATCCAATTAATGACGAGTGGGGACCATAATCCCCACTCAACTTTTGAAAAATTTTCAGATTTTATATTTATTTAAATTTTACCCCTATAGAACTTGGAGATTTTGGGAATGCAACAACCCCATGATAAGTTTACATTTTGTTTTTGTAAAATCTCATTTTTAATCCTAATATATATGTTTTATATTTTTTGTGATTTTTATTTTTTTGCAAGAGAATCAGTTAGTTTTTAAAAGTTTTATTATGATTGAAAATGAAAGGAATTAGAGCTGTTGGGTTTGCATTTAACTGAGGGGAGAAATTTGGGTATTTCATCAGAAAGCTGACGTGGTGAGGTCATGGTGAGAATAAGAGAATTTTAGAATAGTTTCTAATTCAAAAAAGTAGTTTTATATATAAACTGGGTTGTTTGCCCGAAATGAAGAAGAGAGAAAAACCCATAAAGAAGAGAAAGAAGAAGCAAAGGAAAAGGAGAAAGAGAAGAGAGGGAAGAATGAGTTTGGCAAGTTTTATCCATTTGATCTTTTTGCACTTGAGTTGATGATACTTGAGAACCAAGCTGAGACTTATGTTATTGACATATATTTTTGTGATGAATTTGCTAAGTTATAAGGAATTGATGATTTGGTTAAGAATTTAGGTCGGTTTTAAAAAAACATTTTGTATACGTTGTGAAAGTTACATTGGTTTTACCCGTTGTGACTACAACCACGACAGTTGAAAGGGTTTTTTCTATAATGAATCTTGTGAAAAGTCAATTATGCAATCGAATTGAAGATCAATGGATGAATGATTGCTTGGTCACCTATATTGAGAAATATATATTTGATACAATTAACGATGAGATGATTATCCAACGTTTTCAAAATATGAAAACTCGTTGTGGACAATTGTAGAAAAAATGTTTTATTTTTACAAAAACTGTGTTTTTTGAAAATATTTATTTGTATTTTATAACTTTTTATTGAAACTCATCGTAATGAAAAAAAAAAGAAAAAGTATGCTTATGATCATTTTAATTTATTTATTTTTCTCCCATAGAGTGAAATTCTTAGATGCGTCACTGCTTGAAAAGGCTTTGCAATCTTAATTGATGGTGTGTGTTGTCCACGCTCTTCAAAGGAGTGTGAAAGTTTCATATGGAGTGCTCTTTGGTTTATTATTTCCTTTATGTACATTTCTAAAATAACCTTCCTCGTTTAGTTCAAAACTCGTAAAAAAGTAGGTAATTGTGTGGGTGTTCTAGTAATTATACTGAAACATTTTCTGCTGGCCTGGTTTTCAAAACTGAATCTGATGGCACGAGATAATGTGGGGCTTTTACTGGTTTTATAAATATCGAGACAATTTTTCACGGTTGTGATATTTTGTTTGGGACAAAACTATGTGGCTGTGATTGAGACCTTGTATTGGCTCCAAAGAAGCTGTAAATTGTGATTGTGTCACAAATAGTATTTCTTATTACCTTTGGGGCTGACAAATTGATCAATCTCATTATAGTGCATGCCCAACTCTTTCAAAGAATGTAATCTTAGGAAAAGATTAAACAATTTCACAAGATTAAAATCTTTCATATACATAATTTAAAAGTTTAATTACTAGAAATTCACAAAAAAATGGTTGAAATTAAGAAAATGAGAAACTAGTTTATTACCTTCAATATTAACAACTCCTTTAAACCTATTGTCATCTAGATCGAAATACTTTAATAAGGAGACACCAGCTAGAAATGATAAGATATTGTTGTTGAAGTTGTTGTTTCCTAAATTCAATTCCTTCAAGTTACTCAACTTTGATAGCCTCTTTAAACCTACAAATATTCAATCATTTTCAAATGAATAAATTGCTTGATGCATATTATCATATAATGTATTACAAAATTATTCACAAAATATTGAAAACATAAATCAATAATCATAAAAATAACAACTCCATAAAATATGTTGAAATCTTCAAATTTAATAGTAAATGAGAAATTTTTGAGGAATTTATAATAATGTGAAATCATTTTATTAAAATCATATGGTACTAGCTAGATACAAATAAATTTATAGGAAATTAAATATGAAACTAAATGTAGAAATAAATTAAGTTGAAGGGAAGAAGACAAGTGACTTTCGTTCTCGATACAACCAACTATATTGTTGCCACTTAAGTTAAGGGATTGTAGTTGTTGGAAGGAAAAAGCAAAGAAGTATTTAGATACCACTCTCCCAAATTCCAATCCCTTGTAAAAGAAAGATCGAGTGTGATGTCTTTGCCAGTGATGTTGTTGCACGTAACACGTTCCCATCTACAACACTCTGAATTCTCCACCCAATTGTAAAGATGGCCATAAGGACCAGGAAAGAAATGTTTTAAGTTGCAAGAGAGTAGTTCTATCTTCCTCCCAACACCCGTCTCCTAAAGAGACCAACATCATTACTAACAACACCCAACAATCCATCTCTTAATACACTCAAGCCTTGTGACTCACAACAAACTACTTCTACAAAGAGGCACCAACTCCTGTCTGGATTTCCTTGTCTTTTCCATTAATAAGATTTTTTTTCCCTTTTTTTTTAGTACTCTAAATTTTATGTATTAATACGCTAATCAACTCTCAGTCTCTAAGCATCAAGATAGACATTTAATATCAATTGGTAAAAAAGAAACATTAAATTTTAGCTTATAGTTTTATCTTATCTAAACTAACAAAAATTATAAATATAAAAAATAGTTTTTGTCATTAATTTTTTTTCTTTTTTATTTTAAAGATTATAATTTTAGCTAGTATTGACCAGTTGTCACTTTCACTTTTCCAATTCAATGTAATTGGTTAACACTTATGGCACAACAGGTTAAAATAATAATCTCGTTTTTCTATAAGAAAAAAAATCTGTTAAGGGCTTTACATTAATATTTAAAATCCCACACTCTGACACTAGTAATCAATTAAAAATATATTGTGATTTCATAGGATCTCAGTTGTATTGATTAAAATTATAATTGTAGTTTTCGCTACTATTAACTTTTTAAAAGTCCACCATAAAATGTTATTATTCTCCCATTTTTAATTTTTTTTTAAACCTATCGTTATTATCCTGTAAAATTCATTTGATAAATTTGGTTTAAAATAGGTAAAGGAAAAGGAGAAAAAACAACCGAGGAAAAAAAGTTCAATTCCTCCTTTAGAATTGATAAACCAATAAAATTTATTATTATTATTTATTAATTTTTAAAAAAAAATTATTAAAAAATACCATGATGTCACTTTTCATATTTTCCGTAATTAATTAATAGTTTTCAAATTTCAAGTGTTATTATAATTTGGCTTATAATTCTATTCTTAGAGATAATTGGCATTAGATCAATATATCTTTACTTTATTTGTTTCATGTTTAATACCTGTTTTAGTAAAACATTATAAGTTAAATAAAAATACGTTTTAATTTTTTTAATATAAGAAACAACACCAAACACATTATACACGTAAAACTATTAATTAACCTTTATATTTGCATAAAATTCTAAAAGCTCAAATCAACTCAATGAACTTGTCAATTTCTATAAGCTGACATTCCAAGTAACCTACTTTTCCAACTCAAACTACTTAATTAAAAGTTATGGCAGAACGGGTCATTTACTATATAAATTATTTTTCTATATCTATCAACAATTATTGCTCTTCTCTTGACTTAAAGAAAACTACTAACTTTTGAGTCGGGTTGATGTTTCCTTAGTTGTCTAAACACAATTATTGTATAATGAAAAATAAACGTTGTAAAGTTGAAATGCTATAGAAATATCAAATTTTAATTTGTTTTTTAGTATCTTTGATTGTTGGTCAGCAAACTTTGACCAGTGATTCCAAAGAGTTACCGTGGAGTAATATACCGTTTTGACGCACTGTTCGTGCCATATCAATCTAGCTAATATTTTTTCCAGGATTTCTTCTAATTAAAATTTGCAGATTAAGTCGTTTAATCCAGCACGTTTTTCTTACATTCCCAACCAATCCCTGGCGATTTCCCAATCGACCACAACCTGAATTAGCTTCCTCTCCCTTTGATCTATAAAAGTAAAGCTTCACTCCACCTCTTATTAGTCCCAATCAAAAGTTACCATTAAAGACCATATTAAACTTAGATCATTTCTATTTATTATCATGGTGTGTTGTTTTAGAAGCTTATACAAATTGTATAGTGAAAGGTTGTCTTAAATGTACTATAGTGGGAGGTACAGTAAATTGGCTATTTTATGAGATAGGAAATGTAATAGTTAAAATTTCCTTCATGTATTCAAATCCTTGTTTATACTGTAATTTCTATTGAATATGAAATTCCATGGGAGTTTCATGAGTTGTAGTGATGGTGTAACGAGTAATATTCAATGCTGTTAAGTGCTCTTTAATAGTATTGTAAGCGAAATTAGTTAAGTTTAAGCGATTTGACGATTTTTGGAAAGTATTATATCCATTAAAGATGAAAGTTCATAATTAGAACAGTAAAGGATATAATTTTTTATTTCTAAAATCTATTTCTCTAAATCACATAAGACTGGATTTTTATTGATCTGTTTTCCTCCTATCATTTTTTATCTGTTTTAAATTTTCAATTTAAAATTAAAATAACTTAAATGTAAAACCAAATAATATTAAATAAAACGAATTGTACAAATAAAAGAAGGATTTAGCAATCTTTGTCAACTTTAGATCAATGAACACAAATTACTTAAAAGAAACACAAATTAATAAGTTAAACAATAACAAAATTATCACTTTTTATGATTAGACTTTAGAATTAACCTGAGATGTAATTTTATCTTATCTAATTCAATAAATCGTTATAATGCTTTTTGTCATTATATTTTAAAAACATTATACCAAACACATATTATATACTTTTCGTTATTTTCCAAGTCAATGTTACATTATTATTCCAGGTCAACTATTGGTTAAATTTTAAAGTTTATGATCGACTACAGGTCAATGTTGTCTTTAATAGTCAACTATTAGTGCATTTATGATTAATCAATCACTAATCACACATATGATAAGATAATTTAATGTGGTTCTCAAAAAGCCACATCCACAAATAAAAGGAAAGGAAACACACAAGTTGGTACCCCGACCGTATTCCAAAACTGGTACCAAATTTCTTGAGACTAAGCAAAATAATGTGTTGCTTAACAAAGTCTCAAAACTATATAATATTTACTAAAAAAAACCCTTTTCTAAGGGTTAAATTGAAATCTGAATTCTTTTTAACTGGCTTTGTACATTCATTCTAACAATTAATGAAAGTCACTTTAACACTCGAATCGCTTCTAACCAATTCTAGCGTTATATAATAATTTTTTTAATTTCTTTTTCTTAGAAAGCTAAAATAAATTTTATTTACATTTATTATTCTTTTTTTAAAATAATATATTTTATTTTTTTATATAAAATATAATTAGTTACACCCCATTTATTAGCGCATTTTTATCTTAGTGATTCACAACATACTATCTTTATCATATTTATAGTAGAATATTCTATTCAAGTCTCAGTTTCTAAGCCTCAACAAATACATTTAATATCATTTGGTAAAAAGAAAAAAAAAAAACTGAAACAAAAAAATTAAAAAATCGTTTAGTTTTCTTACCAAGTGATAAACCACTAAAGAAACAACGTTATAAAATAATATGTAAAACTTAATTTTTATCAATCATTTTTATATCCATTGATAAATGTGGACAATGGAGGTGTAAAGACTAATGAGTACACGTTTATTCACATTATAAAAACATATTGGTTGCTTTAAGAAATAGAATAAAAATCTCTAGAAGTTGAGGACGACTTTCATGTCAAATCATTGCTGGAAAAAATTTAAGCTCTCAAGAAAATGTGGCACCCACTTCTTTTGGACATATTCTAGATCCCATGTGATACATATAGGGTTATGTTAGTCTATTAAATAAATTAAAAGCTATTTTATCTTATCTTATCAATATTTATTGTCAACATTGTTCTAAAGTTGTACTATAGTAATCTAATTTTCTAAGTTATTTATTTATTTTTTTTTTTTTTTTTTGAAGTCTAAAAGTAATGAAAACATAATATAATCAAACTTATAGGCATTCATTTCTGTCAACAATAGTTGACCCTGTCTTGTATAAGGGAACATATTATCTATCTTTTATTCTTTTGGTTATTTTTTCTTTCTTTTTTATTTCCGTAATAAAAAAGCAATTACTTGACTCTTTATTTATATATTCAATTTTAAATGTTTAATTTTCCGTAGATATGAATAATTTAATTACACATCATTTGTTTTGAAATAATGAAAAGTTGTTGGATCAACCCATTTAGGAAATTATAAGTGGAGTAAACATTTTAATTATTATTACATTTCTAGTTTTTTTTTTTTTTTTTAATTGATTCTTAGTTGATTCATTCTAGAAGAAGCAATTTGGTGGGTGCAATTCAAAATAACGATAAAGATTATTTAAAATTTTATACTTCACAAAATTTAAATTTAAAGAGTTTATCTAAATGATTTTGTAAAAAAATTATACATATTGCTAGTCTTTTAGAAATCAAGACTTTAGGTTCATAGTCTTGACTCATGTGATACACACCTCATAACAAAGGTGGTAGACTTTCAAAGCAATTAGTGGCTATTTTATCTAATCAATTCAACAAAAATATTATAAATAAATATGTTTTTTGTTAATCATTTTATTTTATCTAGAAAATAAGCTCAAGCATCTTTTACACGACAAGATAATAACATTTTTCTTAAAAGATGTATGAAAGTAAACCAAATTTCAAGTCAATTACTTTAATTAGTTGAAGTCTTAAAGTGGTTAGAAAGGAATTAACCAAATTAATTTAACTTAAAGCCATTTAGTAGTTATTTTATCTAATCACAAAATTTGTTTGTTAATGATTTTAACGTGTGCCCTTAAGACACACGTTAAAATAACCCAATTTTAAAACATACATAAAAAATTTATGAATCTTATTAGCTGTTATCATTATCTATTTTATAATCAACATTTTTCTTGGAGTTGTATCAATGTTTGTTGAAGTTTTAAAATGGTGATAAAGTAATTAACCTTAAAAAAAAAAATATATATATATATATATATATATATATATATTCTAATAGCTGATCCGTCAAAAAGCAATTACTTTTCATTTTTTAATTTCTTTCTTTTGAATAATGGGAAGTTGTTGGATTCAACCGGTAAAAGAAGTCCTAAGTGGAGAGAATATTTTTTTTTTAAATATATTTACTTAACAACGTCTCTAATTAAACATTCGTATATTATTGGTATAAAAAATTATATTTAAAAAAAAAAAACTTAAAGAAAGGGGGGAAATGGCTCTTTGTCCTTATGAACTGATAAAATCAATAGAAAAATTATTACTTTTATTTATTCTAATTTTATTTATTTTATTATTAGACGAATACCATGATTTCACTTTCTATATTTTTCATCTTTATTTTATAAGTTTTCACAGTTCAATTGTTACATTAATTTGGCTTATTATTGTTATACATATTGCTGGTCTCTTAAAAATCAAGACTTTAAGTTCATAGTCTTATCTCCTGTGATACACATATCTCGTAAATCATAATGACGGTTGTAGACTTTCGAATTAATTAATGGCTATTTTATATAATCAATTCAACAAAAATATTATAAATAAATATACTTTTCCATTGATCATTTTATTTCATTTAAAAATAAGCTCAAGCACATTTTACACGACAAGGTGATAATATTTTCTAAAAAGATGTATTAAACTAACCCAAATTTTCAAGTTAATTACTTTAATTTGTTGAAGTAAAGTGGTGAGAAGGTAATTAACCAAACTAATTAAACTTAAGGACGTTACTTTTACTCTGTATTTGAATTATAATTGTTAACTTTTCCAACTATATTAGTGGTTAAATTCACCTTTTTCTTTCTTTGGAGTAATATATCGGAAGTTGTTGGATGCAACCAATGTAAGAAGTTATAAGTGGAGATAATATCTTATTTTTAATTGTTTTTCGGTGTACTTTCTTTAGAAAAGCAATTTAGTCGATGAAAATAAAAAAAAAAAATTATAGAATATTGTGAATTTGTTAGATTCAACCCATATAACAAGTTCTAAGTAAAGACAATATATTAATATATTGTTGGATTTTTAATCCTCTATAATTGATATAGAGTTCACTCGTTATGAAAGAAAATCACAACTAACAACAACTAGGCTAGCCAGCAATAACAAAACATACCTCATAGAGACGTTTAGAGTTGCTTCATCTAATTGCTATCATTATCACCAAACCAATACCCAATGCATCTTCATTTGTCTCAGCTGCAACACCAAGAACAGTTAACACCAAATACAAATTATACTCATGCGAACATCACATACACCAAATATACCTCTCTCCAGATTCACTATGAATAATCCTTATCAAATTTCCTGATAAACCAATTAACACATTGGACACAAATTGCAAAACAAAATGAAATAATATATACATGCATACATACAAGTTCATCTAAAACAATTCAGTTATTCCAAAAATGAAATCTGCACACACTACTAGAAAAACCTTGGCTCCGTTATTTCTTGAATAAGTTGAAAGATTTTCTCGACCGTTCTCGAGCCTGCGAAATTCGACCTTGTCTTGGGCGTAGGTTAAAATTGGCATCCTAACGTTGGAGATATCGCCGAGCTTTTTGGTGGTGTTTGTCTCCTTCACTTTCCCTCAACGGCTACTTCCCCGGCTGCCTCTAGGGATTTATTTACCTGCGGGATTCTCGCTCATGCGTGAGGAGCTGTCTGTGAGGTTGGAGGTGTTGATCGTCCCCTGGTGATGACGAAATGGATTGCCAACCTGCAGAATTCATACCTATTGGGGTAACGTTGGTGAAACGCAACTGGTTAAGGTTCTGGGCGACTGGTTGTTGGTTCCTCAGCCATCCAACGCTCGCTGATGTCCCCGCCCTCCCTAATTGTTTCGCGATGCTGTTGGCGGCATAGGTGGTCAGCATGCAGGGTTCTCCTGTTGCACCTCCTGGTGGGCGATTTTCACGTTCTCGTGATTTCTAGTGGTAGTTCTTTATCTGGTGAACACCATTTTGGTCTTAAGACAGGTAAATCGTGGTGAACGTTTATCGGGGTCTTTGAAATAGTAGCAAAGGCCCTTCCTCTAGCACCAAAATGTTGATATAGAATTCTGCACCAACTAGTGAGATCTGATCGACTTTGTTAGGATCGAAACTGATGTGTGTATGATTACGGGTAATCAGCGATAAGTGAATGATAACGCTAGAAAGTAAATGACAAAGAGAACTTTTAAAGTTGTTCGGCGAAGTTAATAGCCTACATCCATTGTGTTTTTTGTATGTGTTGTAAGAGCTTACAATATAGTTTTTATCCAGAATTTGTATCCCCCTCTTCATCATTTTAGGGAGTTTATATACAAGATTTACATAAAGGAAAGAGTGAAATTGAGGAGATTACAAATGATTTGAATCATAATTTCAATATCCTTGTGATTGGGCGCTATGATCGCGCAACGACAACCGTTGATCTAGTCGTTCTTGTAATATCCAGGATCTAAAGTAATTTGGGGGTTGATTGATTAATTCCTCAAATTGTCTATGACTAGCTTGTGTTGGGTGGAGCTACGGCTCGACGAGCTTATGTTGGGTCGATCAATCATAGTTGCCGAGATCATTTTGAGTCGAGCTATATCCTCGCGCTAACTCGAGTTTGGTGAAAAAACCACACACAATATTATACATGTATACATATATATCTTTTGATTCTATTGCAAATGTTTGTTATTTTTTGATATATAAATATGATTTTATTATTTACTGATTACCAAAAAAAAAAAAAAAAAAAAATCAATCAAACTTTTGCATCTAATCTTAACTCATATCCAAAAATGGGAATTCTAATTTAAAATAAAGAGCCGTAAATAAAATTTTTGAACTTGCTAGAAAAGGTTTGAGAAAATGTGAAAATTAAAAATCAATGATAATATGCCAAAAATGATATTTTTAAAGAAATTATTTATTTTTTGTATATATAAAATAAATAATTTAATCAAGATATTATGATATTAATTTATAAATATATATAATTAAATTTAAGTTATAAGTATTATAAAAATCTAATGTGATAAAAAGATAAACACTGCAAATCGTTAGTCAACGTCACCGCCACTGTTCGGTGCTTGTACCCAAAGTACAATCCGCAACAAAACAAAACCTAGGTTGTACTTAGAAGAATATCATCCCAATCGCATTCTCAACCAACTTAAACCACGCTCCACCTGAAGCATCGAAATGGCTGATTTACTTATCACGCGCGTCAAGGGACAATGGGATTTGTGTTTGTGGAAGTCAAGCGCACAGACTCACGACGACACAACCAGGTGTCGTTTCTGCCTCCCCATGCATAGAGTTGTAGGTCAACCATAGGGGCTCTTTTCAACGTACGAACACGTGGCAGAATGATTTGCATGCGCAATAAAATACAGAATTTGTGTTGACTTTTTGACTGAATTGGTCCCCACTTCCTCTTCACCTAAACACACGACGAAAATGAATTTTGACGTGGAATCGGTTATTTGTTTTGGGTTATTTTAATATGTTTTCTTAGGGCCAAAATTCTCTATTTTTTTGTCTTTTATGTATAATATACATAAAAATAAATAAATATTTTGTTTTTTAATATCTTTAATAAATGTCTTGAGGGTATAAGCTAAAACAATCTATTTATTTTTTGTGGTAAACAAAAATAATTTATAAAATAATGCTAACTATTGTTATATATGTGACAATCATTTTCTCTTTTTATGACACGTGTAAAATTTATGATCCTAAATATATATTATATTCACTTTTACACGTATCACAAAAAAAGTTAACAATAATTACAAATGCAATTGGAATTAGCATTCTTCTCATTTATATATAATAAGATTAATATTATATGTAGACTAATAATTTCAAACATAAGATATTGGAAATGACGAAATTAATAATTAAAACATGTAACTTAAAAGATAAAATCTTAAATATAGAACCTAAATTTATAAAATAAGGTTTCTAACATGAAAATGTTACGTTTATAACTCAATCTCATGACTATCTCTTATAACCTTAACGTGTCAGTAGATTGACACTGTCACGTCAGCTTTCACCACACTTAAGACATTATGAGAAATGAACGATTGTTCATTTAAAAAGAACGATTGTTCCTTATGAAGGAATATTTATTATTTCATAACAATGGTTTTTCCTTAAGAAACAGTCATTCCTTATGATAGGAAAGGTTATTCTTTAAGGAACTATCATTTCTTTTATAAGGAATGTATTTATTTCATAAAGAATGATCGTTATTTTATAAGAAACGACTATTTATTTCATGAGGAACGGTTGTTCTTTATGAAGGAATAACCGTTTCTTTGGTTTAATTAAAATCATTTTGTGTCTTGAGTGTGATGAAGCTGACGTGATAGCGTCAATTCAACTATCACGTCGACATTGTAAAAAAAGTTTATAAGAATTGGTTGTAGACATAATATTACTCTTCTAACAAAATAAATAATGCATTTGATTTGTAATATATTATTTACTTTATAAACAATTTATGTTTTTATATTTTTAAGTTATATTTATTGTTATTGTAATATCTAATATTACATTATAAGATGTTTTAAAGATTATATTAAATAATAAAATATGATATCAGTAGCCATTATCATAAGTGTTATAAAATTATTATTTAATCATAATTGTACACAATGAAAGAACTTATAATGATATCACTTTAAATAAATTATTTTATATAACAACATTAATATTGTTAAAGAAATGATACCAAAAATCCAAAACAGATCTACTGATATGGAAAAGTTCCACCGAAGAACTTGTTAAAATGAATTAATTATCAAAAATCTTTCTCCAAAATTTATAAAATTTATTAATTACAATTTTCAAAAATTTGTGGATTTGTTTGAAATAAAATTTCTTATTTAAAAAAAAAAAATTGTTGAAAAGTTTGGTTAAAAAGTTTCGAAAAACAGTTTTTGAATACAATTTAAAAGCCTGTGTAAAATTAGAGAAAGAAAAATGTCGGCTCCGTTTGGTTCAAGATTGGGAATACTACTCTTGGTATTCCCCAAAAAGTTAAACAGTAAAATACCCAAAATCTGTCATTTTTGGGAATACTATTTTCAATGTTATTTAATTTTTTTTAACCCTCTAAATTTGTTAATTTAATTAAATACCCCTAAATATATTTTTTTAAATTACAAAAACACACCAACAATCCACATTTACCAAATTCCGGCCATCACTACCGGAAAATGGCCGGAATCTGGTAGGATGGCGCACTACCGGTTGAATCTGGCCGGTAGTGCGCCGATCTAACCTTTTCCGGCCAGATCTAAGGCCAAAGATCTGGCCGTTGACGGCCAAATCTTTGGCCGTAACACTCGTCACGACGGCCAACAAACGGTCCGCCGTTGACCATCAACGACACCGCTTGTTGGCCGCTGAGAGCAAATACGGCCGATCGCCTAAAAGGAAAGGCCATACGACGCATGACCGGCAAGATCCAACCGCCATGATCCCATAAGGCGACTCCGGCCACCTCCGGTGGTGGTCGCCGGCTGGGGGTGTTTGAGGGTGGGTTAGGGGTATTTTTGTTAACTTTTAATGTTTTATTATAGGGGGTATTTTGTAAAAAAATAAACATAAAGGGTATTTTATTAATTTATAAATTCTACATCGTAATACCCGCCCAATTCAATTTTTTTTTAACTTTTTTCAAAAAACTTTTCCCAAAACCCCCCAATTTTGAACCAAACGGAGCCGTCAATTTTTCTTGGTTTTCTATGTCCTTTAACTTAGAATATATATATATATATATAAAAGATCAAACAAGTTTCCAAAATTTCAAATAATTGTGATACAACTTATTAGATTGTTGAATTACATCTTAGTTTTTTCAAATGATTTTCGACACATATATGAAAAGCAATTTCTGAATACAACCCTGAAAACATGTAAATAATAATAATAATAAAAAAGGTGATTTTCTTAGTTTTTTATATCTTTTTAACCCAAAAAACAATTTCTGGATATTCTATCAAACATGTTTTTAAAATCATAAAAATCATAACATGCTAAATTCTTGGATCGTATTTTAATTTTTAAAAATTATTCGTGAATCACGAATCATAGGAATCCATAAATATAAGGAATTTAAGTGATATTTTATGGGTTCATTCATATAAAATAATTATGCAAAGGCAGCTGGAAAGCCAAAAAAAAAAAAAAAAGGTAGAGAGTTTGGTCAACGCGCTTCACTGATGACTGAACCGCCGACACTCAACCCAAAATTTACTCCTCCTAGATACCATTAGCGTAGGAATTTAATGTTTCGTTCCTGTAAATAAAACTAGTGCGAAAATTACCACCGAGTCACATATCCTTGAAATAATGGTTTGTATGCAATTAAGTTATTAAAACAAATAAAAATTGTATAAAATTATGTAAAATAATTATTCTGATATTTATATTTTATCTATTTGTATAATTCAGTTGTACAACTCAATTGTAAGTATAACATTACTCTATTTATAGATAATAATGTTTTACTTACAAATAGATAAAATTACACAAAATTTATGTAAAATAATTATTTTGTCTTTTATTTTTTTATCTGTTATAAGCGTAACACTACTCATTTGTAAGTACCACCATAAAGTTTAGATTATATTACTAACCTCCAATATTATGATATAATATTAGAGGAAAGTGCAATATACCCCAAACCTTAAGGATAAAAGTACAATGTAACCAAATTAGTTGAGCAAGAGTTGAAAAAAGTTATGTTTATGGTAGTAACGTTCCCTTAAATGATAATCTAGATGAGAAGTAACATTTTGTTTTGCGATGATTCGTGGTTTCAAAAATAATATTTTCTCTAAGAGAATTTCTATTAAAAGTGCACATGTATCAGATATGTGTACGATTTGATTGTATTGCATTGTCACTTTCTTTTGATGATTATTTATGGTTATGTAACAGTTTAAGTTTTTAGGTCGATGGGATTTTTAAAATGATTTCTCAAATTTGATCACTTTATTTCAAACTATGTTTTAAAAATAAAAGATCACTTAGGAGAGTATAGGATAATAACTCTTTAGATAAATAGAATATATTTTTTTACTATCAAATCACCAACAAAAGTTTTAATTTGAAGGAAAATAATCAATTTAAATTTCTGATAATAAGTGTATATTTACAAATGAGGCCTAATAAGATAATAGATGGGCCTTTTCTACCAAAATTAAGAGTTGACGACTTTTTCCCACCCACAAGCTTTTAAAATACTACTTTACTACCAAAATTTATATTCTGATGATGAACAGAGAGCAAACTCACTCCAAGTTTTTTGGGCTTTTGAAGAGGGGAGATCAATAAGTCTTTTGGTGGTGGTGGAAGGTTGGATTTTAGTGGTAAGGATTGATCAAAATTTGACTCAGGAAGGCGACTATGCAAACCCTAATAGCTCGATTGCTGATGATTAACAGGGTTGATGAGAGTAGGGTTTGAGAGATTTTAGTGAGTGATGATCAAATAAGAGAATAGTGGTGGTGTGGGATTGTAACGATGTCAGAATCGAAAACGGAATATAAATTTGGTTAGTAAAATAATATTTTAAAAACCTATGGGTAGAAAAATATAATTAAACCATTATTTATGTGGAAAAAAGTTAGCTTATTCTAAAATTAATCATCACAAATTCTCAATGTACACTTCATAAGTGGTCGCTTGACACATAATTCCATGTGCCAACTTATGACTCACCTTTCCATTATAAGTGTCTTAGTCTTTTGCCTCATTTCATAAGAATGGTGATGCATCTGTTCCACCTTTATCTATATTTTCTTGGCATAGCACTGCATTTGATTCTTTGGAAAGAATGACATCATCTACAGATAGGTCTTCATTAGAAAACATTTCAAATCTATTTGCTGCAGATTTTGCAGACCCTTTCATTTTACTGACATTTTCTATCATATCAGCTCTCTGCTTCCCCGTTATGACTTAGAGCATCTCTCACGTCTTATCTTATAAGTGACTTACAAATGAATGGCCGGGAATCAGACACGTATAAATCCTTTCTTCATTTTTTATGTTACCCAAAACGAGCATAACCGCTTACCGAGAAATAGAAAGGGAGGACTGGTTGGTTCGAGGACCCGTTGGTCAAAGGAAAGGGGAGGTCCTGATTCCGGGACGGAGCCGTATGACGCGAGAGTGTCACGTACGGTTCCTTTGAGAAGGGTGTGATACCACCACCTATCAGGCCCGACGAGCGGTCCACGGAGCTGCATCCCTACTCACCTGGTCCATGCACATCGCTCTCTCCAGGAGGTTGGCCGCCTATCCTAGATCTTCCCATTTTCAAGAAGATCCCGGGCTCGATCCGGTTTAGTATCAAGGTGATTCTTTTTCTGTTCCTATATATATGGGTCCGTGCAGCATTTCCACGATATCGTTATGATCAATTAATGGGACTTGGCCGGAAAGTGTTCTTGCTTCCAAACTAATTTCTTTTAAGACTAATTCTTTCTAATTATATATAACTTTTATTAATGAAAATAAACATTTAATTCAATTATGATTTATCAATGACCAATGTGGTGGAGTTGATTTAAAGTTTGTTTGTCGTGGGCAACTTTTGTGGTATACAAAGAATTCCCCTTATAAAATAACAATGAATTCTTCATCCAATGTTAGAAATATCAAATTGTTAGTTATTCGTTGCCATAAAAATTGTATATATATATTCATGTTAAATAAAATATGTTAAATTATCAACTGAATCCACTAATTATTATCAATTAAGTATTCTAACTATACTTGATTTTTAGTGCGATATTTATAGCATAAAACAAAAACTTTTGCAAATTTTAATATGTTACATATCAATTAAGGTAATATCCATCATGAATATCTAAATATAATATTGAGCTAACTAATTAATGTAGAGTAGTGCCGTACTATTAAACCATGTATATAAACTCTTGTACATAAATTGATATGTTTATTTAATAGAGAATGTACACAAGACAATTATACAGACTTTCTCTTATACTATATAGATTATTATTATCTAGTAATCTTACACCAACAGAAGAATTTAGATATTAAATTACAAAAATACTTTCCAATATATTTTGGATTCAATTAATTCATTTGAGCCAACTAGTAGATACAATCAAACGTAGTTTAATGCATGGTTATCAAATCGTGTATCGTATCGTGTATCGAAAACCTAATTTTTTGAATCGTGTACCGCGTATCGAATCGTATCGTAAGATACATCTTTTTCAAAAAAATTAATAAAATAATCAAAATTTTCTAAAAATTAATATAATCTCCAAGATTAATTAAAGAATTTTGTGGCATTATTGACTTTAAATTACGGTATTACATAATCAAAATTAATCACAAAATTCCAAGATCAATGTCAATATCTATATCTCCACTTATATTATTATTATCATGTAAAATGGGCAATACATATTCCTCTTTACTTTCTCCATGCAAAATAGGTAAATTTGGACAAGTTTTAGTGAATCGGGTTGGGTGACCCGGTTTCGACCCGAATTTTTTTTTGGACATTTGACCCAAATTAATAAAGTCGTATCGATTTATATCGATATTTTTAAGGATACGAACGGATACGTATCGTATCGTAGGATACATGTCAACGTATCGAATGGTTTAGGATACACCCTCTGATACGTATCGTTGACGACCTGTATCGAATCGTATCGTATGATACGTATCGGGTATCGTAGGATACTAACAACCATGGTTTAATGAGTAATACTATACTACTGAATTGTTATTATTGTTTATCCGCACGTTATGCAAGCAATACCTAGAATAAAGGTTCAATTATAAAGCTATTATTCATTTTAACATTAAAAGAAAATTTTGCAGTTTTTTTTTTTTTTTGTCATACCTCTAGCATTGGTGATTTGATTATCACTTTAATCCAATATTTTCAAATTTACTAAACCTTCACCAATGAAGAAGAGAAATAGAATTAAAAAATCAGATGGGAAATTACGTATTCTCAAAGATTAATTGAGTCCAACAACTAAAACTAAAAGCAATTTGATCTAATTTTTAAGAAAACTACTTTAGACTAAAAAGGTCAAGTTATTATAAAAATAGTAGATATCAAATGATTCCAACTTAATATTTTGATCTAAAACTTTGACAAATATTAGTTTTCGTTAAAGTTACCTAGCCTAGCCATGTAACTATCAAGTTTAAATCAAAATTGAAATTACCAAGGCCTTTTTAAAAAAAATTAATGTTGCGCTCTTTTTATAATTGATTGCTTACACTGATAGAAAACATAGAAGCTAAAAGGAAAGAAAAAAAAAAAAAAAAACTACAACACATATATAGTCAACACTCTTAACAATGTTGAAAGCACTGATCTCTTCATCCCCCACATTTTTGGTTCGGCCTTCTCCCCTTTCTACGGTGTTCTCCCTCGACTATCCTTACAAGCCATTGAGGCTATCCTGTTGAAAATACAAGATATCTCATGATCAATCCAAAAACCATTCCACAACCATAGCCTATCAACACCACTTTCCAACCGAATCCAATTGAAGACTCTGTATCATCTTCCAATTTTGAAGGTGGTTGTAGTGTCTCATGACTTCTGCATTCTTTTGACAATGGATATCCACACAATTCCAAGTTTCTCGCGTATGAAGTATTTCCAAAGGTATCAAAGTGGGGTGCTCGTGGAATGGGCCCCGTGAGTTGGTTTTGAGACAAGTTTAACGCTCCAAGAAAATCTAAATTTGTCACCTGTTGTGGAATTTTTCCAACAAGCTTTTTTGAAGAATGATCTAATGATTCAAAATCATTCAAATTTCCAAGTGACGGTGGGATAAAACTTGTTAATTTGTTTAAAGAAAGCTTGAGACGTAGAAGGGAATGAAGCTCTCCAATTACTTCGGAAGCTCTCCAAGGATGTTATTATTTGAAAAATCAATGGCAGTGAAAGCTGTGATGATTTTTACCCCTGCCTCAGGAGAAAGAATTAGATTTTAAATTGAAAAATTAGGATCCAAACTCTTTCAAATTAGAGGCATGACACTAGTCAAGATTAGTTGACTCACTGGAAATACGAAAAAACAAGATTTCAAAAAAGAAAAAAATAAAATAAAATGAAATGAAAGATCTTTTGAATTAGAGGACTGAAACCATTCACATTTACTAAATATTTGAAAATTTAATAGATATTGCACACCTAAACTTGATAGAGAGTTGTTAATTTGATTCTAACTAAGATTTAGTGCTTTTAAATTTGTCAAATTAGCTAAACCTGAACCAATGAAAAGAAGAAATATAATTTGAAAATCACATAGGAAATTATAGAATTGTTCTAATAATTAATTGAGTTCAATAGCCAAAATTACCGAAAGGAAGAGAATCATTGCTCATTACATTATTGACCATATACAACTCTTCCAAGTTTTCCAAATTTTTTAAACCTGCATCAAAAGATAACTGGATGAAAAAAGAAAGAACAAATTGTACATTACAATCCCACCCTTTCTGTATTAAACCACGTATATAAACTCTTGTACATAAATTGATATGTTTATTTAATAAAGAATGTAGACAAGACAATTATACAAACTTTGTCATATACCTATATAGATGATTATTATCTAGTAATCTTACCCCAACAAAAGAATTAGCTTTCACTGCCATTGATTTTTCAAATAATAACTTCCTTGGAGTGATTCCGAAGTAATTGGAGAGCTTCATTCCCTTCTACACCTCAATCTTTCTTTAAACAGATTAACAGGTATTATCCCACCATCACTTGGAAATTTGAATGCTCTTGAATCCTTAGATCTTTCTTCAAACAAGCTTGTCAGAAAAATTCCATGTCAAGTGACAAATTTAGGTTTTCTTGGAGCGTTAAATTTGTCTCAAAACCAACTCACGGGGCCCATTCCACGAGCACCCTACTTTGATACCTTTGGAAATACTTCATATGTGGGAAACTTGGGATTGTCTGGATATCCATTGTCAAAAGAATGCAGAAGTGATGACACATTACAACCACCTTCAAAATTGGAAAATGATGCAGAGTCTTCAATTGGATTCGGTTGAAAAGTGGTGTTGATAGGCTATGGTTGTGGAATGGTTTTTGGATTGATCATGGGATATCCTGTATTTTTAAAAGGAAAGCCTCAATGGCTTGTAAGGATAGTCGAGGGAGAACACTGTAGAAAGGGGAGAAGGCCGAACAAGAATCGTGGGGGAATAAGAGGTTGGTGCATAGATAATTTCCGATCTGATTTTTTAATTCTATTTCTCTTTTTCATTGGTGTAAGTTAAAAATTGTAGATACCAAATGATTGAACTCAATATTTTGATTTAAACTTTAACAAATATTGGTTGTCACTAAAGTTACCTAGCCTAGCCAATTAAGAGAACTGCTCATTCCTTTCCCTGTCATATTCAACTCTTCCAAGTTTTTTAAATTTTGTAAACCTGCATCAAGAGAGAGTTGGATGACAAAATAGGAAATTAAAAATCTTACTATTTATCCTACTCTCTTTTATTAGGACAGTGAAGTAATCATGCAAATGATAATATTTCAATCCTTGTACAGTAGTACCATACTACTAAACTACTATGCAAACGATAAAATCTTTTAAATAAATTAATTGATATGTTTGTTATGTGATTGCAATGTCATCTATTTAATTTGTAAAGTTTTTATTTTATGCAAGAGTGCTTCTAATTATATGTTTTTCAAGTGTAATATTTTTAGCATAAAACAAACTTTTGCTGATTTTAATATGTTACATACCTAAACTGGTGGTGATTTGATTCCAACTTAGATCCAAGCTTTTCAGGTTTGTCAAATTTGTTAAACCTACACCAAACGATTTAAAATAAATAAAAGAAAAAAAGAAAATGAAAATGAGTTTGAAAACCACATAGATAATGAAGAAAATTTTCGAGTCAAGTATTCTGAACAAATACTTTTACCCAACAAAAAATGAACAAATTGTAATATGAAAAATATGGGAAGAACTCAACACCACAATATAATGTGCTGCCACAATCGTGAGAAAGCAAACAAACAAGGGACATAACAGAATTGCCAAATTTTGTGACTTAAATTTGTTTACCTTTACTGCTAATCCTTTTTCTAAAATGGTTGCCTCCTGTAAGTCTTCACAAACCAATTTTTGATGAACATCTTATTGCATTCAATGATTAACATCTGAAGACCTAATGAACAAACACAAATAATTAAAAACTCAAAATCCATAAGATTGACAGTTGACCTGTTTTCTCGAGCCTTGTTTTGTATGGTTTCTATGGACTCAAGGCATATGCGGGTAATCAGAAAGTAGCTTTCTCATAGTTATGCCCTCAAAAAATTGTTAAATCTTGTAACAACTCTTTCCAGCGTTGGATGCATCTCATACTCTATTAAACATGCATTTTCAGTTTCAAATATGCCTTTTAATCTTGTTATCTGCCTATATGATTCATGGGTGGAGAATTAAACTTGTCCTATATTATTTAATTGGTTTATCATGATTTTGAATAAAGCTCCATGAAAATCACCCAATTGTTATTAATATTTTAAACTTGGGAGAAGCCTAATCAATAAATTTCACGTAAACATGACTTTTGTTAAAAAAAGAAAGTGATTATACAATGATCTCAAGTCATAATGCAGGAAATGATCTTGCATCGTTTTTTACTTGTAGAAATAATGTAGGGCTATGCCAATTATTGTTTTTATTGTTGTTATTGATGTAAAATGTTGATTGTATTTTACAGTTATCCGGATGTTTTATACTCAATGGAACTGACACAGGCTTGCGGATCCTAAAAGGAAACTTAAGTTCAGACCCATGAGCTTATTATAGTAGGTTGGAACAAGTTGATAGGATTCCGTTTTATCTCCCCCTATCCCTTCAATATTAAAATGTAAAAATGACTTGTGCAAATTCTGCACAGCATGTTTCTTGTTGCTTTGGTAGGAAACCTTCCAAGAGGAAATTCAAGGCTTTACACTCCATCATTTATGGGGTTTCTTGTTTGCATATTTGAAACTGAAAATGCATGGCTAAAAGTAATATCTATATATATATAACAAAGTTTACTAGAGTACGAGAAGCATCCAACGCTGGAAAGAGTTGTGCTATGCAATCACCCAAGAAACAATCACAAACCATAAAGAAAACAAGAAACACAACCAATCAACACTGGATTTTACCCATGGTTCACTTGCCCTATTTGAGCAAGCTATATCCACGTTGAACTCCGGAAAAGGGAGTTCGCTGCAATATGATTATCGAACAATCACTTACAGTCACAATTACAAGAATACGCCCAAAACCCTAAATCAAACAACTCTAATTCAAACCCGTAATCTGCCCTAGGAATACTCTAACTTGGAAATTCCTATTCCAAGAACACATAAGTTCTTCCCTTGACTAATTAACCCAAAAACCACTCAAGATACCCACAGATTACAACTGAAATCAGACTTAGAAAATTAAGAACCCTAATTGATTGAAGAATACGAAACATAGGCTCTCTCTCTTACGTTTGATCTACTGTTTGTGCGAAGACCCAATCCTTTTATAGTGTTGACTTGAGGCTTGTTTTCATCCGTTAGATTTTTTCTCTAAATCAGCGGTCAGGATCATCTTGGAGCTATCTCAAAACGACATCGTTCCACTAATACTTAGTATGACGTCGTTTCAGCATTCACTCACAACAATCTCCACCTTGAATGCTGAGAATTTACAGTGCAGCAAACTCAACCATTTCCCTCATAGTTCGGATCTTCACTAGTTATCTCACATGCAGCAGGTTCAAGCAGTGCTTGAACTTTGCAAGTGAGACAATATTGGTTCCCATGTCAGCTAGATTATCCTCAGTGGATACTTTTCTGAGATCAATTACCCGTTGTGTTACTAAGTCCTTGACAAAGTGGAAGCGAACATCCACATGCTTGGTCCGCTCACGGTAGACTGATTCTTACTAAGATGAATTACACTTTGACTATCTGAGAATACAGTAACCTTACGATCAGTCAGCTTTGCTTCAGCTAACAAACCTTGCAGCCCCATAACTTCCTTAAACACATCAACAATAGCAATGTACTCTACTTCAGTTGTTGAGAGAGCAATAATGGGCTGAAGCTGTGACTTCCAGCTAATGCAATTTCCTCCAAGGGTAAAGTAATATGAAGTGGTGGATTTCCTTGTGTCTTTGTCACCTGCAAAGTCAGAGTCTACAAAACCCACCAAGTCAAGTGTATTATGCCTTTTACAGAAATTTAAACCAACATTCAGAGTACCATTAATATACCTTAACACTTCCTTTAAGGCAGTCCAGTGCTTACTACCTGGATTTGCCATAAATCTGCTCAGTAAAGAAATGGAATAGGACAGGTCTGGTCTGATATTGATCATCCCATACATCACTGATCCAACAACATCTGCATAGGGAACAGATTCCGTTTTGATTAAATCAGATTCATTTTTAGGGCATTGGCTCTTGTTTAACACAACATGGTTTGCAAGAGGCATAGACATTGGTTTTGAATCAACCATACCAAACTTAGACACCAATTTTTCTAAGCATGAATTCTGCCTAATGATTAGTTCATGTTTACTCCTGTTCCTAGTAATGTCCATTCCTAGGATCCTTTTTGTATTTCCTAGATCCTTCATGTCAAATTCTGACCTAAGCTTTCCCTTTAACTCATGAATATTAGCCATAGACTCATTCACCAACAGCATATCATCCACATACAATAAGAGATATACGGACAGATTTTGATTCAAATTAAAATAAAAACAGCTGTCATATCTATTCCTAGCGTACCCTATGCTTACAATGAAATTGTCAAACCTCTTATACCACTATCTTAGGGAATGTTTCAGTCCATACAGTGATTTGTGCAGGATGCACACATGGTCAGGTTTTTTAGGGTCAATAAAACCTAGAGGTTGGCTCATGTAAATCTCCTCTACTAAGTTACCATGCAGGAAGGCCGTGGTAACATCCATCTGTTCTAGCTCTAGATTATAATGGGCAACAATGGAGAGCATTAACCTAATGGTTTTATACTTGACTACAGGGGAAAAGACTTCATTGAAGTCTATTCCCTCCCGTTGGGTGTAACCTTTAGCTACTAGCCTAGCCTTGTACCTAGGAGGATCAGTAGCTAAAATTCCCTCTTTAATCTTATACAACCATCTACAATTTATTAGTTTCTGGTCCTTGGGTTTGGGAACTAAGGACCAGGTTCTATTTACCTCAAGAGACCTCATTTCCTCTTTCATTGCTTGCCTCCATTTTTCCATTTCCTTGGATTTCATTGCTTCTTCATATGAATCTGGTTCTGTTCTTTGAATCCCTGTACCTACAAGCAAAGCAATATATATCAGTTCAGCATAAGAAAATCTGGCAAGGGGTCTTACCTCTTTTCTTATTCTATTTCTGGCAAGTTGATAGTGTTCCAGTTGGGCATGTTGAGGCTCTGGAGCATCTGCTCCAACTTTTTCACTATCAAATCTAGGATCCTCTGGTCCTGGTTGGTTTTTTGGTGCTTGTTCCTTATCAGATTGAGGTGGTTCAGCCTGTTGGCCCACAAGCTCCACCTCAATTGTTGTAATCTCAGATGGATTATTTGTATGTTCAGATGGGGTGTGGTTAACAGTATTCTGTCCAGTGGTTTTACAAGGGAACACCCCTTCATTAAAGACTACATCCCTAGAAATAATGATTTTTACCCTTGGTAAATCTCTGTCCCAGAGTCTTTACCCTTTGGTACCATATTGATATCCTAAGAACACATACTTGGTGGACCTAGGCTCTAACTTTCCCCCCACGGTATGTGCATAGGCAGCACACCCAAAAATTCTCAAATGACTTAAACTAGGTTTTTTCCCAGACCACACTTCTTCAGGGCATTTAAAGTTTATGGCAGTAGAGGGGCTCTTATTTATCAGATAGATTGCAGTGGACAAGGCCTCTTCCCAGAAGGTATTAGGTAAACCTAAAGTGAACAGTAAGCATCTAACTTTTTTAAGGAGAGTCCTATTCATCCTCTCAGCTACTCCATTCTGCTGAGGGGTTCCTCTCACTATTCTATATCTTAGGATTCCTTGTTCACTACAAAATTTATCAAATTCAGTGTTACAGTACTCTAATCCATTGTCAGTCCTTAGAGTCTTTACCTTTCTGTCTAGTTGGTTCTCCACTAGGGCTTTCCACTCTTGAAACTTAGACAGGGCCTGGTCCTTAGTTCTAAGGGTGTATATCCACACTTTCCTGCTAAAATCATCTACAATGGACATAAAATAACTACTGCCCCCATGAGACCTCACTTTCTTAGACCCCCATAAGTCTGAATGTATGTAGTGTAAGCATCCTTTGGCAAGGTGTATGCCCTTTGGGACACTGACTTTGTGCTGTTTTCCTAAAATACAGTTCTCATAGAACTCTAAGGTTGATACAGTATCCTTTCCTAACATGCCCTGTTTACTTAAGATATCTAATCCCCTTTGGCTCATATGTCCCATCCTAAGGTGCCATCTTTCAGTTACTGACATATTTGAGGTGACAAGGGCTGAACTTAGACAATCAGAATAGTATTCTCCACATGGGATGTATAACCCATTCCTTTTTTCTCCTTTCAAGATAAAGTTCTGGTTTCTATACACATTCAGCCACCCATTTTCGGCTCTATAACAACACCCTTCCTCATCTAAGGTTTCTATGGATATGAGATTCCTTTTGAGTTTTGGAATGTACCTAACATGGGTGAGTTTTATTAGTTTCCCACTACAGAGTCTAAGGGTTATGCTATCTTTACCTTTAACCCTACAGGTATTGTTATTCCCCATGAAAACAGTTTCCCTATCATATTCCTCAAAGTCTTGAAACCAGTCCCTATTGGGGCTCATATGGAATGAGCGCCCAGAGTCTAACACCCACTCTTTTGTATTGTTAGAAAAAGAGATAGTAAGCACCTTTGTTTCTTCAACTAAGTGTTTGGATAAGGCTAGGTTACTCTCTGTGTTTCCCTGTTTTGTTTCTTAAGCCATTCAAAGTAATTCTTCTTCAGATGACCAATTTTATTACAAAAGAAGCATTTTCTAGACTCTGCCTTATGCTTATTGTTCCATTTACCCCGTTTCTTGTTTTTGGATCCCTGGCTAGATTGACTTCCTTTTCTAGATTGAAAGATGTCTAGCTTTCCCCTAACTAACAGGTTACTCCCATTTCGTTTTTGGACCTTTAACTCAAGTTCTCTAGCCTTAAGACTAGCCATAATCAATTTAACACTAGGGACAGTACCGGAGTACTGAAGTGCATTCTTAACTACAAGATAATCCTCAGTAATGGAGTTTAGTAGTATCATGACTAAACTGGTTTCTCCTAATTCCTGATATGTGCCCTTTAAAATTAAGGTCATTTTGAGGAATTCATCTAGGTTCTCCTCTATTGTCTTGTTATTGTCTATTTTATATGAAAACAGAGCACCCTTAAGAAAGGCTAAATTTTGTGTAGATTGAAGAGCATACAAAGTTTCGAGTTTACCCCATAACCCTAGAGGAGTTTCGATTCCATCAACCTTTCTCGGAACGCTGTCTGAGAGGTTCATCACGATCAGATTGTAGGTTGCTTCGTCAATCTCCTCCTTCTCCTTCAATTTCTCCTCGGACCATTTCTTTGGGTCCTTCTCCAGTGCAAGATCGACTTTATTGTGTGAAAGCAAAGCTTTCATTTTCTTCTTCCAGCTCTCGAAATCGATCTTTCCATCGTATTGGGAGATCTCCATACTGGTAGCACTCATCGTACTGTAACGGCAGGGTAGGATAGTTTAAGGTGTAAGTGGCGTTGTTATACCATAGGTCGCCAATACTGCCAGGCAGTTTTTAAGGCGGTTACTGGTTTCCAGTCGATGTACCCTTAAACTTGACAGATAAGATAGAAGTGAACAGTACTAGAATAACCCCTAGGTAATAACCAAGATTTCTCTCCTTGATTCGTGTTTGTGATCTAATCTCATGAATTAACCCCAAGAATCAGCAAGATTCGAAGTCCTAAAGCTCTAGAAACCTTTAGATCGAAAAACCCCTAAAATCTGACAAACTCTAATTTTTTCCTAACAAACCCTAATTTTCGAATTCGTCAAGAATTAATCGATTTCTAAACCTAGACACACCTTAAAACTTTGGCTCTGATACCACTGTTATGCAATCACCTAAGAAACAATCACAAACCATAAAGAAAACAAGAAACACAACCAATCACCACTGGATTTTACCGTGGTTCACTTGCCCTATTTGAGCAAGCTACATCCACGTTGAACTCCGAAAAAGGGAGTTCGCTGCACTATGATTATTGAACAATCACTTACATTCACGATTACAAGAATATGCCCAAAACCCTAAATCAAACAACTCTTCTTCAAACTCGTAATCTGCCCTAGGAATATTCTAACCTGGAAATTCCTATACCAAGAACACAAAAGTTCTTCCCTTGACTGATTAACCCAAAAACCACTTAAAATACCCACAGATTACAACTGAAATCAGACTCAGAAAATTAAGAACCTAATTGATCGAAGAATACGAAACACAGGCTCTCTCTCTTACGTTTGATCTACTGTTTGTGCAAAGACTCAATCCTTTTATAGTGTTGACTTGAGGCTTGTTTTCATCCGTTAGATTTTTTCTCTGAATCAGCGGTCAGGATCATCTTGGAGCTGTCTCAAAACGACACCGTTCCACTAATACTCGGTACGACGTCGTTTCAGCATTCACTCACAACAAGTTGTTACAAGATTTAACAATTTTTTGAGGGCATAACTATGAGAAAGCTACTTATTGATTACCGGCATATGCGTTGAGTCCATAAAAACCATAAAAAACAAGGCTCGATAAAATAAATATGTAATAACTCAAAAGAGAACCAAAAGTTGACGGTTGACCTGTTTTCTCGGGCAAGGAAAGCCAGCTTCCATGGCCATGTTGCTGAATGTAGGCTAAGAGTTTCTGGTCCTCTCCAGGTGTCTAGGGTCCTCTGTTCAAGCCGTTGGCGTCGCTAGCTGTATGGGGACCTTCTCATTTTTATGCTAAAAAGTAAAAGAAATTTTGTGAAGATGACTCAAACTTTGAAAGTGAGTCATACTGATGATTGTGGGATAAGTGACACATCAGTAGTATTTATAGGGCAATGAAATTGATTGTTTATTCAATTCCATGATTTGATATTACCTTAATACCCTTTTATTTTATCCAAATATATATAAATTTATAATCTTCTTATAACGTACAAAATCTGCTTTTAATATTCAAATTAATTAATTAAGAGTCAGATAAAAATGATCATAAGAATATGATCAATAAACTAATATAAGAAAATTCTTAGGTGCAAATGTCTTAAGTTTTGAATATATAGATCAAAAGTGACCGGTTGTCACTTGCTTTACATTTTGTATTTTGATTAAAAGTGTCCGAATTAGCTTACGCATACCTCAACTAATCTTCCGAGACTTTAGAACTATCTGTCAGGTTAGAGTCCAATGACTACCTCTAATAACAATCGAGGAAGGACTCGAATACAGGATCTCTTGAATAATACACACAAGAGTAGTTTAAATGAACATTTATCACACCATGCTTATTAATTATGTTAATTATTATTTCCTCTGCATTGCTTCATCTCTACGATGAAGTCGTCTAAATTAAGTATGAATGTGATGATTTAATTAATGTTATAACTTTAAGCCCTTCGATAAAGTGCTAATCTTCAACGAATTTTATATTTTAACTTGTCTTTACGTTAGTTTATACTTATTAAAAGAAATTAAGAAAAAAAAAAAAACTCATCAAGGTATGAGCTTGACAATTGACATGTGTTCTTTTGTATTCATATTTCATACTGTGATAGTATGCGTGAATATAAGAAAATAAAAACAATAAAAACAGATTTTAGTGACGAATTATTTGATAAATAATAGCTTTTACCAAATTTTTTAGTTAGGTAATGTCAATTTGATTTTATAATTAATTACGATAAAGGAATCTATTCAATACACATCCCTTGTTCTTTAGGCATGTTGATTGAGATATTGTCTCACTAAAAACATAAAAGTTGATAGGAATTTCAAATTTACTTCTATATAAGAGGAAAATAATGAGGTGGAAAGCATGTGAGATGTTTGTTGCAAATTCTAGAAGCACGTTAAACAAAACACATCATCAAATCAACTTTCCCCATATGTTCTTCAATTAGATTCTAGTTTTCTTCACTTCCCTTCTTCTTTACACATATGTTGATTGAGATTGAGACAGAAACCACGTGAAATTTCCCAGTCAAATTAAGGAGAATTGATTTTTCTTTAGACAATATTCTCGGTAGGTAATCTATATATGCTTTGTCTATTTTATTTAACAATTAAAAAAAATATTAACTAAGTGATCTCCCAGCCAAATTAATAAGATGAAGAGACCCATACGAATCAATATGATAGTGCTATCTAAAATCATACAATAATCAAATATATATATTTTTTTTAGTGGTGGCTAATTTTTATTTTTTTTTAATAATAAAGTTGTCAATTGGAAAACCTTGAAAACAAATTCAATAACTTGTGGATCCAAATCTTTGAATAATTTGGTCAAATGAATTGAATTTAAAGTTCAATATTTCCTCTTATATATAGAAGACTAATTAATTAAAATTCTTTAATGTTTGTACTAATAATGTTAATTGATGAATATATGTTGACGAAAGATTCGCATAGAAAAAATCAAACCAAATATTATAGATATAATTATAATTATTATGTCCTTTTGCTACTCTTATGATTGTAAGAAAATAGAGTTGGAGTAAGGTTTAAGTTATGATATAATTCATGCAACATTTCTTAACTAATAAACTTTAGTTTTAACACGTTTAATGCTATTTAGGGTATTCAAAGCGTATGAATAATTTCAGCTCAACAAGTTAGATTGCTTATTTTGAATGGTCGCCTAAACAAAGCAAATCTGAATATCTGATTACAAATAAACAAATATAAAGTATATGTATTTGCTAAAATTAGACAAGGGTCGGTCTGAAAAACCAAAGTTTTAGAACCCAAATCTTTGAAAATGTCAATTTCATTTATTGAGTCAATATCTAAATTATTCTTTGATAACGAAACCATGAAATCTCACGCGGTTTAACTTTCAATCTCAATCAACATATACGTCAAAAAGGCTGGAATTTAATTGATCCGATTATGTAAGAATTCATTTTTACTCGGCCCTTTTTCCCTTCTGAGTCAATTTTTTTTTTTTTACCAATCCCAATGTAGCAAAACAATTAAGATTGTAATTGAAGCAAAGCATTTCATATTATCACCCTTAAAAAATCTTTTCACATCTCCGACTAAGCACATCATTCCACTTCTTACCCCTGCCTTTTCCCTCAACCCCACCATTCTCCTTTGCACCAAAATGGTCATTGGTTTATCAGAGAATTTCGTAAAAGAATCTTGAAAGGTTGCATAGAGTAGCCATGGCCATTCTTTTATATGAGCAAAGACTAATCGACTGCGGTAGGTGGGGAGGAATTAAACACAATCAGCTAATCTTAAAATTCTATCATGTTCCAATAATTAGTTGACACGTAGTGAAATTATGGGGAAATTAGTCATTAAGAGCATTCAATTCAAAGGTTGACGAATTCATGCAGCGTGTGGAAAAAGAAAAAGAGTAAGATAGAGAAAGTGGGAGAACCAGGTGACGACGCAAGTAGGGAATGTGGCCGTTGATAGAGCGACACGTGTGAAACAGAAACGAAGGAGGTGTTGACACGTGGGTGGGACTGTGGTGGGAGATGTGTAGATGTGGGGTCGAGATGTTGGTTCCTTGATCAACTATAGGGTCCCATCTTGCATTCCATGTTTTCTACCCATCTTTATTTTCCAATCTTCCAATTTTATTTCTTTTTTCCTTCCATTCAGAGATTTGGATCCACAAGTCATTGAATTTGAAGTGCAATATTTCCTCTTATATACAGCAGACTAATTAATTCAAATTCTTTAAAGTTTGTACTAATAATGTTAATTAATGTATATATGTTAACTAAATATTCGCATACAAAAACTATAGATATCTTATTTAGGACCTCATATTCAATTCCAGTTTTGCTAATCTTATGACTTTAAAAAATTCTTTTATAAGAAGGTAAAATTGGAGTGAGGTTTAAGTTATAACATAATTCATACAACATTTCTTAAATAATAGGTTTTAGTTTTAATACGTTTAGTTATAATTAGGGTATTGAAATCTGTAAAATTCAAAACTTATAATTTTTTCTTTTTAAGTATTTGAAATATCCAAACCCACATTAAACTTGAATTTTAGAAGAAAGCGATTTGCATGCATTCAACGACATTCACTACTCACATCCAAAGGCCCAATCTGATCATATCATTGAAAAAAATCCATAACATATAATTAATAATTAATTAATTATATATTCACCTATCAATCACTTCTCATTTTATAAATTATATAATTAATTTCTGGATCAATCATAATATACGTAAGTCCATTATGACTTTTTTAACATGTAATTAAGATACCAATTAAAAATGTTGTAGACAATAAATAATAAAACATATTATATATATATACTCCTATAAAATGATATTGGTATTAATACAAAAATAAGATTGATATATTTGATTTTAGATGTCAGATATTTTTCAGTAGTTACCATATATATATATTCTGTATGTATAATATATATACTAATCTTTAATGGAGACGTGTTGACATAACACTTCTCTTAAGAAGGAAACATTTAACTCGTTAACTTATTTCTTGTATGAGTCATTTCTTGATACATTATTTTCTGCGCACATGGTGGACCAGACAACTTTACACATCGATCCAACCAGTGTATCAATTCTTTTGTAGCTTTGCTAAGACGTTTCACAGCCTCAGATCTATAGTGTCATCATATATTTCATAGTAAAAGCAATATTCTCTAATCTATTTTCCATTCTGCTATGACAACTACATTATACTTATCGATCCCTTCTCAAATTATAAATAATAAAGTCTCACATTATTAACCTGGACAATGGTCGGTTTGGAAAACTAAAGTTTTATAATCCAAATCTTTGAAAATATCAATTTCATTTATCGAATCAATATCTACAATTATTCTTTGATATCGAAA